>PVJO010027879.1:0-19047 GCA_004026905.1 Hystrix cristata
GCTTACCAGAAAAGACACGTCGCTTCCACTCTCAGCCCTGAAACTCTCCAGTCAAGCTTCGGAAAATGCAAAAGAGGCAGAGATAGTTGCTGGATAAATTTAGTAAATGACCGCCATAGTGTGAGAGGAGACTGTTGGTTTTACAAACTCCACCGAATGAACACAAAGCCATTAGAAAGGGGCTTCCTCATCATCAGTAACTCAAGGGTATCAATTGGATGCCTTTGCCTTTGCCTGGGCCACTGTTCCCTCTGCTGTTTGGAGTGCTGCTTCTCAGTTTAACCACTGTCACCAGACCACCCTTTCTAATGGTACCTGAGGCCTGCTGAGGGTAACACTAACAATTTTTCTTCCTTTTATCATTATTGAGAGTGATCTTCTTAGAAGAAGTTATGTGTTCACGTGTGCATTTATTTCCTTTTTCTGGTCTCCAGCACCAAGGTGCGTCCCTCACAGATGCCTTTGACCCTTCACACCCACATTTCTACTGTCTTGGAGAAAGGCTAGCACCCAGTAGGTACTCAATAAATATGTGACAAATATACATAAAATAAGTTCATGTCCTGCAAGTATGCATGAATGAATATGTTCACAGCTACCCCTGAGTGTCAGGCACACTGTGTGCAGCTGATAGCCCCACTGTGTGCAGCTGATAGCCTTGCAACCTTCTGGCACCCACCTTGCCAGGTAGGTGCTAAGATTCATCCCATTTGCAGAGAAAGCTGAAGTGTGAAGATTTGTATTTTATAATAACTTGCTCAAAACCAGAACAGGAATGTGGCAGAGACAATATTTAAACAAGGGCTTGTCAAGTGTGTGCCATGTCTTCTAGGCGACACTGGGCCTCATGAGGAAGCTACTTAGGGACCTCCAGGTATGTCCTGGAACCGAAGGAACAAGGGTTCACTCCTGGTCTTTGTCCTCAACAGAAGCCCACTTTACTGGTTTAGGGTTTCAATAATTCCATTTATATAATATCTAATATTTGACTTAATATGTGATCTACATGTCATGGTGGATTGAATGGTGGGTCCCCTGCCCACACACACAAAAAAAAATCCTAATGCTGAGAATCTTTTTGAAGACAGCAACTTGGCGATTGTAACTGAGGTAAATATCTCAAAGTAAAAGATCATCCAGGATTCCTGGGGGTCCTGTGATGCAGTGCCAAGTGTCCAAAAAAGAAAGGAAGAGTCAGGGAAAACCACGTGAGGAGGTCAGACTATGCAGCCGCAAGCCAAGGATCACCTGCAGCCACCAGAAACCAGAAAAGACAAAAGAGAATTCGCTCATGGAACCTTCAGAGGAGATACGGCCAGCTGACTTGTGGCCTCCAGACTAAGAAATTTCTGCTGTGTGTGACGTTGTATTACAGCAGCAGGACAAACAAATACATCAGTTCATACCTAGAGCATTTAAAAAGTAGTGGATGTGTTAAGGTTTAGATAAAAAATGTCTCCCAAAGCTTCATGTGCTCAGAGGTGGGAGTTTTGGAAGGTGGCTGGATCATGGGGGTGTGTAGCTGACTTGCTCTTTGGAGGTGGGGCTTCCTGGCTGGAGGTGCAGGTGCAACCCTGAAGGAGATATCTTCTTCACCAGCTTCTCCCTTCTCTCTCTACTTCCGGGCCTCCATGATGTGAGCAGCTTTCTTCCGCCATGCCCTTCTACCATGGTGTTTTCTGCCTTGGAGCCAGCCAACCATGACCTGTAACTGTGAATCAAAATAGCCCTCTCCTCCTTTAAATTGTAGGTGCTGGTGTTGCATCTCAGTGAACAAAAAAGTGACTAAGGCAGTATTACTATGTGTGTCCCAAGGAGAATGAAGTCTTTAGGATCACGCTGCCCGTGCTGTAAGCGTCCCCCTCCTCCACCGTCGCCATCCCCACCATGGGAAAGGGTTATTTAAATTCTCAGAGAACGACACAATAAATAAATAAATTGTGCACCTTGAGTGCTCGACGGGATGCCCCAGGCCCTCAGCTGTCTCCTCGGCTTTCCTCTCCCCGCGCCATGCTCGCCAGTGCCTGACTTCATGAACCACCCCACCAAGACAGGACCTGACAATGGCCCGGGCACCTCCCGACCACAGGGCCTTTCCTCTGTCCCCAGTGGTTTGTCACACTCCCTCCCAGGTGTCTCGGCCTCTTTGAGGTCCAGCACCCGGAGTGGCAGTGAGGGACATAACTGAAACACCAGGGACTTTATTAACGGAAATGGCTTCAAATCCCAGCTCTGCCACTCACCAGGTTTTGGTTTCCGTTTCCATAAAACAAGCACATTAGCAGCTTCCTACGGGAGACAGAAGGTTTCAGTGGAAAAGTATATTTAAAGCTGTAAGCAGAATGCTGGCAATCGATACATGCTAGTTGGTATTATGGGACTAACTTAAGAAATATAATTACTGAAAAGCTACATCCACTTGTTCAGCTCTGAGTAGTTTCATGAACTCTCTGGGATGGCGTGGAGATGCTCAGCCAGGCAGGATGCAGTGTGTGCCGCCCAAGAAATGGCTGAGATGAGATGCATTTCACCACGGTTAACTAGCACCACTAAGGAAAGGCTGATAGCTTTACCAAAATGCCCAAATGGCTTGTTGGATTGTGCGAAAGGGGAGGGCCAAATTCCCAGTTGAAGTCCAGTTCCGTAAAAAGGAAAGGGCCACATCCCAGACGAAGGCCCAGCAGAAGCACACGGAGAGTAAAAGTACTTCCACATTTCCGTTCTCCAAACCAGATGGAAAGAAATGTAAAATTAAACCTATTACGAGAAGACAGAAGAAACACATTTAAATGGCTGTTTTCATCTCTGCACAGCACGACGTTGATGAAAATGCGAATTATGGTCACGAAAAGGAGGATCTTTCACCAAGAGATGTCTTTGGTTACACGGTTCAACATTCTTGTTTTGGTCCAACACTAGAAGAAAGGCCATGTGACAAGTGAGCATCTTGATCAGGCTTTGAACACGGGTGCCTGCACCAAAGGCTGTCAAAGGTCCTCCTCGCCCCTTGGCCTTTAAAAGAAATATATTAATTTGCACATCACGTCATTTCTCTACATTCCAGCTGCCACGCGCCATTCTTCAGGGAGGAGAGAATCCTCCAGGATGGCCGCAAGTGAGAGCATCGCCATTTCTCATAATTTTTCTTCAGTCCCTGGCGGTATAAGTCAAGATACGTAATACGGATTTAGTGCCTTCTCGTTAATAAAACCAGCCCTGATCATGTGGCAGCTACCTTTCTAACCGTCCTTTCTGCACTATCCGAGATGCCATCCGTGCTCCTGGCTGGTCCAAAAGTGACCCTCAAACCTAATTAACCCCAATTCCATCCCTCAGGTCCCCAGGGAGAGGGGAAGCACGCCAGCCCTCCGTCTTCCCCATCCCTCTTCCTCTCCACAGTCTGGGACGAACTCTCTGGAGAAATCCCCTTCTCCTCTCAGCCCCTGCAATCACCGGTTTCTGCCTGGAATGATCGGGCGTGTTTTTCATTTGAAACGCATCCACATCTGGGACGCACTTAACTTGATTTGGGAAGTCCTGCATTTCAGATCCAAAGGGAAAAAAAAAAAAACCAAAAGAAAAATTGTGAAAATAAGTCTGATTTTTTTTTTCCTTTCAGGGTGGATTGATTTTATTTCCATTAGATTTAGCTTGCAAGGAAAAAAGAAGGGAGGAAGAGAGAAAGAACAATGAACACAGACTCAACTTGCCTTCCTTACTGCCCTGCCCTGCTGGATGGCTTTCCGAGAGGGGCTGATTGAATTATTCCCCTTCCACAGAGATGGGGAAGGCAAGGATGGAATCTCCCTCCGATTGCTGTTTCTTTGGGCTTCCTGCCCAGGAAAAATGGCGCAGAGTGAAGGAAGGCTGCGCAAAACCACAAAGAAGCAAAACCAACTCATGTACTTGGAGTCGATCTTGGCTGGCTTGAATTACCAGGCTAAATTGTCGGAACTTTGCTGTGTAGTACCAGAGAGCCTTTGAAGATACTTGGGCGTAGAAAACAGGCAGCAAATCTTTGCTTTCAAACATCGCTGTTTCCTGGTACAAAAGTGATGGACCCAATACTAGAAAACCTAAACCAAAAAATTAGACGTACGTGCAGGAGGTAGGCTGATATGTATGGATGACTGTTTGCTTTATTAAAAATTCATATTTTCTACTGGAACACACTATGTATTTTAAAAATATCTAAACCTGTTACTTAAATTTTTTAAATCTAATTTACAAAAAGATTAGGGTTAGGGTTAGGGTTTCTTAACAGCTAAGCCCTCTACTTCAAATTATATCTAATTTTCAAACAATGAGTGACACATTCTTTTAACATAGTTTTCTAGATAGCTAAGCACTCTACTTAATTTTAAAATTAAATGTTCACAGAATTCAGTGCTGCACAGTTTAAAGAAACTTGCCTACGGTGTAGATGCGTCTTTCAGTCAACAGTTGAGTGCAACACTCAATTAAAAAAAAAAGACTAGAGAAATATTTCACGTGTGAGGAAAAGAATGTGAGCAAACATGCGTGTGCGCACTCTTGGCCATAATCTTCCGGAATCATATATGTCAAAAGCCTCAATTCCCAGAAAATTATGAAGAGCTTCGGGTACGATGTTTATATACTGCTATTACACACAATAATTATTCATTATCTTTTTTAATTCTCGTAGGATAAGGAGAAGGAAATGGGAGGCCAAAGACTGGAGCAATCATCAGCAGGATCTGGGTTCAAAACACAATACCACCAGTTACTAGCTCTGCGATGTCGGGAAAGTTATTGAATTTCTTACGAAACAACTGTGTGTGCTTCCCAGAGCCCTTTCAAAGATTAAATCAACTAAAATAATACCTGGCGCTTGGTACATTTATACAAGTTATTATCTCAGAATCAGGATTGCAATCAAATAGGATGAAATAAAATAAGGTAAGTATTTAAAATTTCTGGAACTCAATAAATATTCAATAACTTTTTAGAGGCCTAGCCAAAGAAATAATCAACCCAGACATTCCTGAGTACATTTAATGGGAAAGGAGAGTTACATCAACTGAAACAAGCCTATAATTAGAACAGGAAATAGCAGAATTTAAAACCCCTCACCAAGAAAACTGAGTTTGACTTTTGTGGCAGAACCAAAATTTCAAACTGAGTTAGATCAGCTTTGGAAAGAAAATCAAGCAGGCATCGGGCCCCGAGGACTCCTAATGCTTTTTGCTAACATTCGTTAAACGGTTAATGTACATCAGACGTTGTCCCAAGCCTACGGCATATGTTGACTCAGTTGATGCCCACAAGGGCCCCAAGAGGCAGCTTGTGTAATTAGCTCCATTTCACAGATGAGGGCACTAAGGCACAACCCTCAGTTAGTTTCCTCCTTAGCAGAAGAGTTGTAACAAACCCAGGGGCTTGCCCTTCACCATTATCTTTGTTTCCTCTCACATGCCTGCTGTGTAACACATGTGGCAAAACAAAGCACTCTATCCAAGGATAAGATGCAGTTACCCTAATAATGGCGTTCCAGGCAAATGAAAGGCAGAAAAAAAGAACCCAACTTTGGAAACCATTATGGAAGAACTGGTTGCCTGCCCCTTAAGAGACCTAGCCTGACCTTGTGGCCAATAGGAGTGCTCCATACTGAATGGTGGCAAAAATACCCAATGGGAGGCTCCATAGGAAATGATTGCAAACCAGTCCAATAAGAAGTGTTTATATTAAATGGTACCAAAACGGCCCAATAGGAGTCATGCATACTAAATGTCTAGATCAATCCCTTCCGGTTCTATCTCGGATTTTGATTTCTGAGTCCCACACGTGTTAAAAAGAAGGCTCGTTCACTCGAGCTTAAACCCATGTTGACAATGATGTTGAATTACTGTTTTTCTCAGCCAAATATTCTTGTATGCAATGAACTAGAGCCTGTTCTGGGCAGAGGAAGAGAGAGCAGTGAGAAAGAAGTTTTGGTTCCTACTCTGGAAGAGTCTGCAGACTAACCAGACGGAGAGAAGTGGAAAAAGAATTGCGTGCATAATCAAATTTTGGACAAGTATACGTGAAGAGGAGTCTTAGGTTGGCATAAATTAGCTAGAGGAAGCAATATTAAAAATACAGATTCTTCCAGCTCGACTTAGAGTTTTTCAGCTTTGCGATTTTGCAAAAGCGATAACTTGTTCAGTGGAAACAGGACTTTGAAATTCGAGTTCTGCTCTTCTCCTGGGCGAGAGATGCTCTTTGGAGGCGGGGCAGCTTGATGAAGGTCACACTGTGGACACAACTGTGCGGCTGGTCTGTGCGGCCGGGTAAGTGGGGTGGATCCAAAGCATTTTTGACTTGGTATTTTCAACTCGCAGTGGGTCACGAAGCTACCACTCCACCCTGAATTCAGGAGCATCTGAGCAGACTACTAACAAGTGAAGCCTTTCAGCACTTCGCCACCTGGCGCCTCTTGAGAGCGGGTTTTTCCTGGGTGCCATTAATGTGGCCGGCCAAGAATGATTGTCTCGCGGAAGCAAGATTAGGTGACTTTCAGAAATGAAACCCTGCGGTAGTTGTAGAGTCACGTAGAGTTGTAAGCAGTAACCCAGAGTGCCGTGTGCCTTTTACCCGCCTCCCCACGCTGCCAGCGCCGATGGTGACATGTTCTAAAACTCCCGTACAGATTGCACCCCAAGAACTAAGTATTTTTAAAATAAAATTGAAACTGAGTTTTGGATAGGTTATCTATGGCCCATGGAACAACAGCTAAAGTTTACAAAAGAAGAGACAGAGAAAAGGTGAACCTCTTTCCATCTCCATCTTCCCGAAACCTCGTCCTTGGAGTCACACATTCTCACCATTTTCTTGCCCACCGTTTCTTAAATGTCAACTATTATAATCTTCTCTGTGTGTATTTGCCTACATTCACAATCTGAACCTGCCTTTTTTTACTCCGTATCTTGAGGAGGTTATTTATTTATTAGTTGATCAATTAGCAAGAAGAACATTTAGCTGGCGTGGTAGCCCACTCTATAATTCCAGCCCCGAGGGAGGCTGACGCAGGAAGATCCCATATTTAAGTCCCAGCCGGACAATTTAGTGAGAAGCCATCTCAAAACATAAAACACAAAAGAGCTGCGGGAATAGCTCAGTGCGAAGTCCCTGGGTTCAGGCCTTGGTTCTGTGAAAAGGAAGGAGGGCGAGAAGGAAGGCAGGGAGGGAAGCAGGGAGAACAGGAGGGAGAGAAGGAAGGAATCAAACTGAATTTGATTAACCTGAAAAACCAGGGTGGAAGGGCATTTTTGGCCAAAGGAACAGCCCGAGCCGAAGTCCCGCAGCAGGAAGGACACTGACCCTTTGTGAGAGAGAAAGGAGGCTGCTGTGGCCGGAGGGAAGAGGCGGAGGAGGTGGCCGGTCCCCAGAGCACTTTCCACAGGACGCTGCTGGTGTTCCCTCATTCCCTCGGCTGTGTGGGCACTTCGCTTCGCCCTGCAGCCCTCCTGACCCGGGAGGGTACCTGTCGCTCAGCCCGGGGCTGGCCGTTACCTTGGCTGCCCACGCTCTTCCTCCAGCCCCTCCCCTGGACTCCCCATCCTCTGCCGTCTCCTCATCCAGCTAAGGACACACAGAAAGAGGACCGGTGGGGGACACCGGTTCCTGGCTTTTTTCTTTTTCTTTTCGGCTCAAATTTGCAAAAGACAGCAAGATGGGAAAAATGTGCCTCTGATTATGACCCTTCTTTCCTTCCTAAAAGCTTCTTTCTGAACTTTTAAGTCTCCTCAAGTTTCAAACCCTCTCTTTTTCTTTCCCCTGTTCTTCTTTCCCTCTATTTAAACTAATCTTAAAAAGCTATAAAAAGCCTCTGACACTATAAATTCCCCTGTAAACCCCGATTTTATAGGTTTAATTGCTCCATTTTACAGTGCTGCGTGCCTGGGTCCTGAAACACTTCGGGCTTGCAGGACAAGTTCAAATTCATAGCGAGAGTCTGGGCCACCCCGTGATGGCATTTGGGACCGGAGGAGCCCACGCAGCACCTGGTTCTGGCCTCAGCTGAACAATTGCTTCTCCGGCAGCTCAAAGTTGCCCGGGACCCAAATGAAACTTGTTTCTCAGGGAGAAAGCCGCCACATCTGGAGAGGGTCTGCGGCTCCTGCAAAGGCTCTGAATTAGTTCTACTTGGGGAGAACTCATAGAGAGGTGACGTCAGAAATAGCACCGTATTTATTAGGGCCATTCAAGCAGTCAACATTTACCGAGCGCTAGTAACTGGGTAAAATGAATTTTATGTGCATAATCCCGACTGCATCCCTGTGGGTTGGGAGCATCAGTACTGGACTTACTAAAAGGGAAGGTACGGAGGCTTGGTGTTGAAATAGTCGGCCTGGGCTCACACGGCTACCTGGACCAGGACTAAGGAAGAGGAAGGGGCTCAACAGGGGTACAGATCTTAAGTGGCCCCGAACACCTCAGTAACCAAGATAAATACTATTATTTTTAAAATATTTTAAAATTTTTAATTGGCACATAATTGTACACTTTATGGGGTGCAGCGCAATATTTCAATATAGATATAAATACAATGTGCACGATCAGGTAAGAGAAACTAGTGTATCCATCACATAATAAATCACATTCTAACGCAACATTTAATCAAATCAAACTGTCTAACTATGGCTGCAGGCCCTCCATTTAATTTTATAAATAAAGTTTTATTGGAACAAGGGCCAGATTACAGGGAGGCAGGTGCAAACGAGTTGTATAAATGCAGAGATTTAAAATAGGGTGCTCAGCACAGGTCTCGCTGAGAAGGTGACAGCTGAATAGAAAGCCTTAAGGGCATAAGCCCCCTGGAGCACCACAAGTGTATTCTGATAAGAGAAGACAGCCAGTGCAAAGGCCCTGGGGTGCTAATACATCTGTTGTGTTCCTGACATTGCTGAAGATGAAGCAGGGTGAGTGAGAGCAAAATGGAGAGAGATGAGGTCAAGAACTCACGGGCAGGTCAGGGGGCCGAGCACATGGCCACTGCTCTTCTGAATAGGGAGTCCTGGGGTGCCACATGAAGAGTGGACTCCAGCGAGAGTGGAAACATTAGGGAGACCAGGAAGGAAGCTCCTACAGTCCTTCGGGTGAGCAACAGCGAGATAGTCAAATCGGAAGTGGGGGGAAGGAGTTTGACTTTGGAAACTGCTTATAGTCTCCATGCGTGAAATGGCCGCTGTGTTTGACCCTGCAGGCTGCCTCCCTCATGCACAGCCTGGGCGGTGAGGTTTCCAGGAAGGGCGACTCTTGAATCTGAATCCACGTCCTGTCCCCGGCCCGAGTGGCAGTGGAACTCCCGCGGCAGGTGCCTCAGCCGTGTCTCCTGCTGTGCCGTCCGTTAGATGGGGACGGTGCGCGGCCCACAAGGCTGCTGGGACAATGAAGACGTGGACACAGAGGCGCCTGGTGCGGACCATGAACAGTTTCCTGCTGGGCTCTTTCTCCTGCCTACAAACTCCGGCCCCGAAACGTGGCTGTAAACTGCTGTATCTGAATCATTCTGCTTTCCTGGAAATTTTGTTCTTTCTCTCTGCTTTTCCAGCTGGACAGGAACGGAAACCAGGTTTTCAAGCAGGCAGAGGGAGACGAGGTGAGGATAAGACCATCCTGGGGTGGATAAAGGACTGAAAGGAAAATCAGAGAGACCCCCCTCGGCTGCCTTCCCACTGCGCATGTGGGGAAGGACTGTGGTTTAGTTCAATTTAGTTGGATTTGCGTTTTTTTTCCTGCTGCCATTTATTTATTTATTTTTTTAAATTAATTTTTTACCTTCATGGAATACAAGAAACAGCAGCAGTGCTAAAGAGACTATCTGCGACCGTTTCTCGTCTTCCCTGACGAAGCTGGGTGCTGCGTGCCAGTCCTGGGCAGGCTGTGGATCTGTCCCCCGGCATGTCTGACTGCTCTTCACCTCCGGTCACAAAGAGGGCTTTGCCTGGCTCCTCCCATACGGTACTCCCCGCTGCCTCGGGTCTTTGCACAAGCCAGTCTCCTGACCTTCGATGCCTTCGCTTTCGGCTTCCTCCCTGCCCATTCCTGCTCATGCGTCTCCTCCTAGGGGAGTCCTTTGGTAAAGACTCCCCACCAGGCCCCAGGGAGGGCCTGCTGTCCCTGACCACTGCTCCTTTGCCGCTGTATGCACACTGATACCAAGTACTTGATTATGTGTAGCTCTTGGGTTAACTGGGGTCTGTATTTCCTCCCAGCCAGTGAGCTCCAAGAGGCAGGTCCAGGGTCAAGGTTGTCCACCACCTAGTGCCCAGTGTAGGCCTGGAGCCTGGAGAGCACTCGCTGGTATTGTTAAGTGAAAAAGTCACTCGATGGCCTTTTTACCTCCAGGAGCAAGGCCACAGGGTCCCCAAATGTGAACTGAATGCAATTTGATTTCAAAGGGCCTCTGACATTCTACCGTGATTCCGTGATACCATCTGGGGCCCAGTGAGGGAGGACACAGTCAGTTGGACTTTGGCCAAGGCCTGGGGGCTCCACGGCCCCTGTGAGATGAGATGCATTCTTACTGACCACTGAGCCAAGGAAATGGAGAACAGTCTTTTCATCTCAGTCAAGAGATCGGAATCTCCAACAATACCAGAGATTATCTGCCCTCCCTCATTATTGGGGGCCAAGAGAACAGCTTGAACATTACCCAAATCCATCTAGCTTTCCCCGAGAGTCACTTTCCAGCCCAGAGCCTGATCCTACTTTGAGACAAGGATGAGGTCATTGGTAGGAATTAAAGGCATCGAGACAGATTCACTGACATACACGAATGGTCGGGGGGAAACTCAGCTCTGTGGACTTAACTTTTCAATATGGCATCTCCCGGGCTGTCAGCTTCCCTGTGGGCTTTCCAAAGACTCATCTAGAAAGCTGGTTTAGGAAGAGCAGAGTGTCACACTGTGACGACATTGGAGACAGATTTCCAGGCAGGACCTGGTGCCTCCTCACTGTCAGTCTGACTTATCTGAATGTCAGCAGATAAAAACAAAGTTTTCCTGTCCCATCTCGCTGTGGGAGGAGACAGGCCCTGGTGAGGACTCCCATGATCTCTGAGAGAATTTGGTCATGGCGACTCAGGTTTCCCGTCTCCAGCTTTCCATATGACAGTGTTGTAATGTGCTTGGGCTGAAAATCCTATAGTAATTCTTAATGGGTACGAAATATTTTTTTTCTTTTCAGTACTGGACATTGGACCCAGGGCCTTCACACTGAGCTATATCCCTGGACCTTCATTTTATATTTCGAGACAGAGTCTTGCTGATTTGCCCAGGATAGTCTTGAACTTGGAACCCTCCTGCCTCAGCTCCTCAGAGTCTTAAGATGACAGGTAGGTACCACCACACCTGGCTGAAAGTGATCATTCTTTTTTTTTTTTTTTTGAGATGAGGTATTGAGCCAACCATGGCCCCTTCCGGCAGCAGCCCTGTGGCTGCACGGGTGGGTTCTAGCAGCGGCTAGAGTTCTGGTTGTGCTGTGGCTTGATTGAGCAGCATTGGTCAGATTGCTTCTGTCCCACTCCCCACCTTTGGATAGGTGTCTGAGGTCCAACTCTGTTTCTCTAACTCTCCACCAGGCGCAGGGATGACAATCGGACCTCCATCCAGATATCTGTGCTGAGGGTCGAGAGACATGTTGTGTTTTGTGCTGAAGATGGGGTGTGGCCCACAGTTTAGCCTTTATAATTGGTATTTTCCACTGTCTGGTTCTTATTTCATGCTTCGCTATTGTTTTCTTCCTTTACTGCTCCGGCCTCCCATCCCACAATTGTCTCTCCCCCGTGGGGCCAACCCTCCCCAGGAGCTGTGGTCTCCATATTCAGTGTCTTCCCCCTTCCCACAAGCCATTTCTTACCCTCCTGGACCCATTTCTGGGATTTCTGGGAGGAATAAGTAAAACAGGATTGACCCAAGCACCTGGCATGCGTTGGGCGCTTAGTAAATGCTTTGCCCTGAAAAAATGCCTCACAAGAAATCTGTGCCTGGGAACCTTGTGTTCCCTTCATCCTCACACGGCAGACCTCTACTCTGGAAATTCTGCCATGAAAGATCTGCTTCCCCGGGAGGGAGGAAGAAGCACAAGTTGAAATGCAAACGCAGAGTTGTACTTGGGAGCTAAGCGTGCAGGCTGCGTCAAATTGTGTGTCACTTAAACCCTCCGACGAGGTGGCTTCTACAGCTCTACTCACACTGACGTAAGGCTGAAGCCGACATTGAACTTTGGGCTGTGTGACGGGGCGGGAAAGAACTGAGAAGCTGCTCAGGTGAGAGAGAGGGAGGTCAAGAGGCAACAAAAACGCACTAAAGGAGCATGCGCAGAATCCACGGGACGAACTTTGCACATCTCATGGGATGGCCAAGACTTAGTCTGTGTGTTTGTTGAATGAAGAAGTGACAGCCCTTGAAGTCCTCTGTGTACTTTCTCCCAAGCTCTAACGCTGGTGGACAGATTTTTTCATTAGCTACGTCAGCCTGTATGTATTTTCCTAGATTCTCTGTAGGATAGTTCGAGCTCTAGTTTCTTCCGGACCTAACGCTCTGACAGCGGCTTCCCCAGAGTGCTGTGTGTGCTCTTCGTGTGCAGACTCAGCGCGTCACGTGGCGCCTACTGCAGACACAGCTGGCGCACACTAAGTGTTTACTAAACTGAATACTCAAGCTGTTTTGCCGCCGACTTCTGCTGGTATTTCCCGGGACAAAACTGCGGTCTTGAACTCTCTGCTGTCCTTGTACCGGACCCTGACGAATCAATTCACTTTGCTCTTGCTTCTCGGGTCCAGAATTTATTGGCGAAAGGCGAATAGTGCTTCTCGTCCTGATTTCTGCCA
Organism: Hystrix cristata; assembly: GCA_004026905.1. NCBI lineage: Eukaryota > Metazoa > Chordata > Mammalia > Rodentia > Hystricidae > Hystrix > Hystrix cristata. The sequence goes on from PVJO010027879.1 coordinate 12,836, forward strand.
GGCCTTCAAAAGCTTCTGCTTGTTCCTACTCTTATCTCTTTGATTTCACAAATATTTTCATGCATCTGGGTTCCCTTTGTTAGCTTAGATATTTGATCCAACTTGTTCCGTGGGTTTGTTGTTTATAAAGAGTTTGCATCTGATTTCTTTCCAGAGCAAGAAGAATAGAGAGAGAGGTAGGAGACCGCGTCTAAGTGGTGTGTGGGGGGGATATTGGGCTTCACTGGCCAGATCTGTGCTCACTGCCTTACTCACCCACTCTTTCTATTTTCCCCCCTACTGGAGAGTGAACCCAGGCCCTTCACAATGAACTACATCCCTGGCCCTTTTTAAATTTAATTTAATTTTTGAGATGGAGTCTCGCTGAGTCACTAAGTTGCCCAGGCTGAGATCCAACTTGCGGTTTTCCTGCTTCAGCCTCCTAGCGTGCTGGGATTACAAGTGTGCACCCCCATGTCCGACACCCCCCCACCCCGTATTCCTATGATTTCCTTTCCTGAGTGACTGACCAGATGTGAGATTGGAGGAGGCACATGGTGGAGTTTTGACTAGGTGACTTGGAATTCATTCACTCACTCGTTCACTTATTCATTTCTCCATTCAGAAAACACTGGCCATGTACCCTGGGGGCGAGCTCTGGGGCTGTAAAGAACCGTGCACAAGTGCTGTCCTCGTGGAGCTTGCTGGCCAAGGGTGAGGTTGGCGGCTCACGCACAGTGACGAAGTCTCACGCACGGGATGGGAAAGGCTCTCGAGGTCGGTGGACGCCTCGGGCGCGCGCTGGGTGGCCGGAAGTGCGCACAATGCCCTTTGCCACTTCTCTGACTTCGGTGGGGAACGACCATGAGTTATCTCCAGACTCCTTAGGCGGATGGAGTTTCATGACGAAGCCCTCGGTTACACGCCCAGCGCGTAGATCTACTAGTTTACTTCTTAATCTATTGACGACGTGTTCCCACATTGCTTCCCTCTTTCACAGATGAGGAGACTGAGGCTCGGAGCACTTACATCGCTGGCCTGGAGCCCCCAAGGCATCTAGGAATTGGAGAAATCTGGTCAGCTTCCAAGATCTGCCTCTAGGGGATCCACCGTGAGCCCTAAAACCCAACTTTTCCCCATCAGCCGCGTGGAAAATAGGGCAGCATCTCTTGGCGACTGTGGGACAGCCTAATCCAGCCCAGGGGGGCAGTAACTTCACAGAAGCCAGGTTTAAGAAGACCAGCTTTGTTTTTCCTCCTCCTTTGAGCTCTCTCAAGTCTGAAAAACTACAAGACCCCTTTTGTAATAACAGGCTTTCTTGTAAGGTTTCTGGATTCAAGGTAGGTAAGAAATAGGAGAGAGATGGATGACTCCGAATCCCCCAGCAGGATCATTTGGCTTGTGGTTTGGGGAAGATTTAGCAGCCACGATGAGACCTCAGCTCCGAGCAGGCCTGACTCCCGTGTGCAGCTTGGCGAGACCACAGCGGAATTTATCTGAAACCCAGAAGAATCCTCCTCCTGCTGCCAACAGGGAACCCAGCGATGGACAGAAATACCGAGAACTGGCGTGCCGCTCCAAGCACAATGATTGTGCAAACACACAAAAATAAGGAGCCCCGGGACGTTCATTTTCCTTTATGATGCACTCTGATCAGAGACAAAACAACACAACCCAACAGAACCAAAGACAAACTTGACTCTCTGGAGACAGACAAGTGCTCACTCTAAATACTGAATTAGGGAGCAGAAATCAATCTCCAACTCAGAGGTTGGACTGCTATCCGGCAAAGCATTAAATCTATATGGCAAAACATTGAACACTTATTAATCCAACATTTAAAAATGCTTCCAGTAGAAAATAAATCTTAGAAAGGTAAAAACTTGAGTGAATGCAATCATATCTAGAAAATAAATAGCAGACGGAGAAAAATGACTGGAAGGAAATACCTTAGTGGAAATATCTTACTATCTTGTAGGACATCAGTCTTTGAGTGGGAGGAGATTTGGTGTTTAATTCAGATCATTGCTCTTCCCTCCTCCCAGCAGAAGCATCCCAGAGGAAACTCTGCAATAAAACAGCATCTCTCCAGCTCTTGTAGTAGACCAGTAGGGACCACTTGCTTCCGGAAGTGGGTCAGGTCAGAAAGAACTTCCTGTTTTGTCTTTTGTGCCCAGAGACAGGTCTGTCATCACAGTCCAACTTCCCAGAGTGCATCTCACGGAACACAAATCTTGGGGGACCGTCCCCCCTCCAAATGGGCAACAGCATACTTGGGAATTTGGAAATGCTGCGACAACCAAGGCTGCTTGCTCTGTCTCATAGTTAAAGAGATGCCTTCAGCAAGCAAGCGAGATGCTGATCAAAGGCTCTGACTAGTCCTGTGTGAAGGCTTACATGGTGTGATCGAAATGTAGGGTGAAAGTTTAAATTTAAAAAAATTGACTCAGCCTAACTCACCTCAGATCCCCAAGGCAAAGCATCGTGAATAAACAAACGGTGATTTGGAAGGTAGTTTGTTACACAGCAAAAGCTAACTGATATATACTGTATAGCCAGGAGCACTTGGATTAAGTCACTTATATGTTTAAAAAATGAATTCTGTGCAACTCTAGGGCTTCATCATGCATAACGAATAACTTGGAACAGACATTACAAATGATCTACTATCGTTGGGCTCACCTGTTGGTGTATATGTATAATGGAGAATTATGCACCCATAAAGAAGAATGGAATGATGTGGTTTACAGGAAAATGGATAGAACTGAAAGACATGTTAAATGAAATAATCCAGGCACAAAAAGGGAAATATCATGTATTCTGTCCTATTTAGACCACCCTAAAAAAAAGAATGCCCTAAAAGTAGAAGAGGGAAAGGAACCAGGGGCAGAAGACAAGGGAAGGGCAGGAGAGGGTAGAAGAGAGGGTAGATGTCTTCAAAGCACCGTATATCCATGTATGGAAATGTCACAGGGAAACCCATTAATTTGTACAAATATTATGCATTAATAATAAGCATGAAAAAATCGTAAAAAATTTTGCTTGTCAAGCAAACCAAGAGGGAGGAATGAGTCTTAAAAACAAACAAGCAGAAGTTTTGACCGTACTTGCTTTTCAGGGGAACTTCTGATTCCCATCGGGCTGTCTTCTCAGTCCACCTCTGACCCTTCAGCCACCCTTTCTCCTTTCCTTCCTGAGATTCACAGACCGGTGTGCACCATCCCCCAGGCCCCCTACCGCTGAGCTACACTCATGGTACTTTTTTGTAAATTTCTAAGATTTCGAGATAGGATCTTGCCTTGTTGCCCAGGCTGGCCTCCAATTGCAATCTTCCTGCTTCAGCCTCCCAGAATGTGGGATTACACGGCGATTCCTATGCAGCTTCATGGACCAGGAGGAAAGGGAAGAACAGAGGAAAAGCAAGGGTAGGCATGGGGTTGGGAGTGGGGCGGGAGACTTTCCAGAAACGGGGGAAGCAGGGAGAGCAAGCAGGGGCCAGGCCAGAGCAGAAAGTGCCATCTGAGAGGCAGATATGGCAACAGGCAGCGGACGCACAAGCCAGCCGCCGTATGGAGTCGCTCTTGCACACAGCCCTGGCATCTTGTAAAAAGGGTTTTATTTGTCCTTCCTTGTGAGAGTCCTGGGAGGGAACCATTAAAGGAGCAGACGCAGGGCAGGTCTGTGCGCGCGCTTGCCGGCCGCCCGCTGGCTCCCACCCCCACATTTTACAAGGGCCAGCTCGGTTGCAAGGTTAAAGCCAGAGGGGACCGACTGGTGTTGTGGGGTTGTTTTACAAAGTGCCAAGGATCAAAGTAATTAGCAGAGGGCGAGAGACCAGGCCTGTGAGAGAAAGAAGCCAGCCACCAGCTCCTTCCGCCTCCCTCCTCCCAGGCCTCCACGTCGAGGGGGCCTGGGCGCATGCGGGTGCAGGGGGCACCAGGGGTCTCTTGCTGTCAGGCCAGGCGTGATCCCAAAGGAGCCAGCCCAAGTCACCCATAAACAGGACTTCTTACAGTGTCACTCAGTGAACAAATGGCTTCCTCCCCTCCTTCTTCCTTCCTTCTCTTCCTTCTTTCTCCCCCTACTCTCTCTCTCTAATCCCACCGAGAACATCTATTCTGTGCCAAGGTGATGGGATAGACAGAACAAGCCCCCTCGAAGATGCCCACATCCGTGAATAAGCAGGCAGCGTGGCGAGAATGGAGAGAACTGTTGCTGGTCCTGCCGTGTGCAAGGACCAGAGAGGCCACCTGTAGGCAAGGGCGGCCTCCAGTTGGTGACCAGCAGGGTGAGGGAGACCTCAGGCCTACACCGGGGGGACACAGGGACACAAATTCCGACAACCCCTGAGTGTGCGAGGGGCAGTCTACCCCAGGACCTCCAGCCAGAGGCAGAGTCAGGTCACACCTAGACTTCTGGGCTACAGGTCTGTCGGAGAAGCTGTTATAAATGGTTAAACTAAATTGTCCTAATTAAGTCTCCCTCCATTACAAACACAGACAGACAGACACACGGACACACAGAGGAGACCAGCGGGCACAGTTTCAGGAAGCCCACACCGCCCAGCTCAGCTCGTTCCCATCGTAAGGTTTTCATGGCCCTTATTTGTAGATTTCATTTCTGTCAACCATAAGTTGTAATGGTTTTGGACTTATGGTAGCGATTTCAGTTTTCCTGACTTGGAAGTACATTTATTTTGATAAAGAAAAATAAATTATGGCCGAAGAAAAAAACAGTACACAACAATGCAGATTTTGTAAATTGGTAAGTGGTATTTAAATGTCTAAACCTTGGGAGACACCAACCCAGAGTTTTCTCCAGGGCCCATTTGGGCTTCAAAAAACTCACGATGACCTGTGCGTGGATTTGCATACATTTGCATGCATTTGCATGCATTTGCATGCATTCCATTGCACATGTCCACAAGGGCCAATGCCAGGCAGGGCAAGATGGCTGACGCATCTTTCATTGGCTGTGAGGAGTGATTGACTTTGATGTCGCACAAGTGGCATACACAGAAAGGAAAAGGTGTTCCGAGCAGCCAGTCAGGTAGCCTCGTAGCATGAAGGGTAAAATAGCTTGAATTTGGAACCAAGCAGAATTAGCCGTGAGCGTTAAAACTGTGTGACGGGGGCACCGAGCGCCCGCCCCGGGCCGAAATGAGCACGGAGCGAGGTGCTGTTTGCAGGAGCGCAGGGATGTGCAGGCCTCCCGTCACCCTCCCAGCCGCCCGGGGGTGGCCGCCCGTGCGTGTGGCGATGGAGGCCTGCTGGGCCCGGCTGGGGTGACAGTGTCCAGGCTCGCCAGGCCGGGCTGCTGTCTGTCACCCTGACACACAGCGGACAGCGGAGAGAAGGCAGCCCCGCCTGCGGGCCCCGTCCCTCTGCAGAGCCCGGCCGTTCACTGGCAGGAGCTGGCTGGGAACAGAGAGACACCAGGCTTCTCAGCCCCGCCAGAGGTGACTTGGGGGCAGGCGGGGAGGGTGCAGGAGGGTACTCACAGGAAGGGCTTCTTCCTTCCCTGCTGCTCAGCTGCACTTAAACGTGTGGCTTGGGGACAGGCTCGGGTGCCTCCGCCAGTCACCAGCTGTGTGCCTTCGGACAAGTTGCTTTCCATAGCTGATGGCAGGCTTGCTTGTTAGTACCGCTTTCAAGATGGAAAACTGAAGCCCAGAGAGGGTACTGGGCTTGCCCGAAGTCACACAGCGAACACTTGGCAGATCCAGGACTCCACTGCAGGCAGCCTGAGCCTGCCGTCTGCAGTGTGCTCAGCCCCATTTTCCGGATCCCGAGAGTCGTCCTCAGACTGGGAAGGCACCAGTGTGCTTACTGGGGAGAAAGCGGCGTGAACTCGGGTGCTCACTCTGACCTGCCCGGGCGGTCGTTTCCTTCCTGTCTCGCTCTGTCCTCCCTTCCCTCATGTTTTCCTCTCCTTTCTCTCCGTCTCCCTTCTCTTCTCTCCGTCTCTGGCCTTTGCTCCTCTGTTCCTCGGGCAGCACTTATTCACCGCTGAGTGCACGCTAGCAGCTAGCACCTGCAAACGTTGTGCTCTTGCGTCCTGCCTCTTTGCTCTATGGGCTCCGGGCACCCCCCTCCTCCGCCCCTCCCACCTGAGCTTCTGCACAGGACCTCGGACAGACAGGACGCCCGCAGTCGGCCCCTCGTCCCTCCCTCCCTCCTCGCCCTGTCTGAAGCCTCGCAACGCCCTCGGCCGCCTTCTCGGCTGGAGCCCGG
>PVJO010027880.1:0-19017 GCA_004026905.1 Hystrix cristata
CTCAACCTGCTCCAATCCGGCCTCACCCCATCACCCCAAACAAACAGCCTGGGGCCAAGGCCACCCCTAATCTTCATGGCGTCCCGCCCTGGTCACCTGTGGGCTCTCGTCCTCCTCGACCTCTCAGGAAGCTGGCCGTACCCTCCTCCTAATAGAAGTCTTTCGCCACTGGCTTCCGTGACAGCACATTCTCCCAGCCTAATGTCTCTGGACACTGTCTGGCTTGATGATCTTCCTCTACCCCCACCCTTTAAAAACTGGACAGAAGCAGCCTCAGTACCGCGCTGCCTCTTGTCTCTACCTATGCATTCTGTTTAGATCACATTATGTGATCATATGTGAAAGCTAAAAAAACTATTGACCTTAATAGAAGCATAGTGATTAATAGGGGTTGGGGAAGGTTTGTCTGTGGGAAGGAGGGTAGGTAAAGAGAGGTTGAATTTGATGAATGCACACTGTATGAATATGTGGAAATATCACACTAAACTCCACTAATATGTACAATTTATACATGTTAATGCAAAATTTAAAAAATACATCTAGTAAGGAGACTGTTGGGTATTTAAGTCTAATTTAGGACAGATGACTGGACTGGAGATTCTGTTTAGATCACAATCCACATATGAAAGCAAGCATGTAGTACTGTCTATGTGCACCTAGGCTGGTTCCATATCTTGGCTGTTTTGAATAGAGCCACAATAAACATGTGCATACAGATATATCCTTGGTATGCTGGCTTCATGTCCTTTAGATATACACTCAGAAGTGGAACTGTTGGATCATACAGCAGGTCTACTTTTAGTTTTCTGAGGAACCTCCATACTCTTCTTCATAGTGGCTGTACTAATTTACAGTCCCACCAAGAGTGTGTAAAAGTTTTCTTCTCCTTCACATCTTTACCACCATTTGTTAGTTTTTGTTCTGTTGATAAATAGCCTTTCTTAGTATATCTTGTTGTTTTACTTTGCATTTTTCTGATGGCTAAAAGTGTTGGTATTTTTCATATATTTGTTGGCAGTTCGTATTTATTATTTTGAGAAGTATCTCTTCACATTCTTTTCATATGATTTGCCCATTTTTAATTGGACTACTTGGTTTTCTTGTTGTTCTTTTTGTTCTGTATTCTGAATGTTAACCCTTTCAGATAAATAGTTCAAAAACATTTTCTCCCATGCTGTGGGTAGCCTGCACTCTTGTGTTACCTTTTCTTTGAAGGAAGTTTTAGTTTGCTGAAGTCCAATTTGTCAATTATTCCTTTTCTTCTTGTGCTTTTGGAGTTCTACCCAGAAATTTGTTATACCAATGTCTTGAAGTGTTTCCACTGTGTTTTATTCCAGTAGTTTCAGAGTTTCAGGTTTTACATTTAGGTCTTTGATATATTTTAAATTGATATTTGTACGGGATGAAAGATAGGAATCTAGTTTCCATCTTTTAAACAGAATGAGAAATAGGGATAAAGTATTCAGTCTATGTGTGAATATCCAGTCTTTTTGGCACTATTTATTGATTAGGCTATTCTTTATCAAGTGGATGTTTTAGGCATCTTTCTCACCAACCAGTTGACTGTAGATGCACCACTTCATTTCTGCATCACTATTCTGTTCCACTGATATATGTGTCTGTTTTTATGCTGATAACATGCTGTTTTGTCTCTATGGCTCTGTAGTATGTTCTGACATCAGGTATTGTGATGCTTCCAGCTTTGCTCTTTTTGCTCAAGACTGCTTTGGATATTTGTGTTCTTTCATGTTTCTATAAGAATTGTAGGATTATTTTTCCTAGTTATGTGAAAAATGTTATTAGTATTTTGATGAAGATTGCATTGAATCTGTACATCATTTAGGTAGTATGGACATCTCAATGATATTATTTCTTCCAATGCATGAACATGGAAGATCTTTCCATTTTTTATATTTTTTCAATTTCCTTCATCAGCATTTTATAATTTTCATCATAGAGCTTTTTCACTTCCTTGGTTAAGTATTCCTAGATTTTTGTAACTATTATAAAAGGAATTGTTTTCATAGTTTCTTTCCCAGAAAATGTGTTACTAATATATAGAAAAGCTACTGATTCTTGTATTTCAATTTTGTACTACCAATAGATATCTTCATGTGAGAGTCTGTCATTGTAAAACTTAAGAAATAAGGAAGCAGACAATAATGCATGCTTCCTATCAGCAGGTGACTCCCAAAGGAATAAAAAGAGGAAGGAACTGAGTTACATTTTATCATTTTATGCTCTTAGATTTGTGAATCAGGTAAGTTAGCAGAATGAGTACATAAGGGAACAAGCAGATGTCAGGAAAGTGTAAGGAAAATCTTTCCTCATGGACACCCCAGAAGAGTGGAAAAATTGGTTCTCTCCTCCCAGAACATCAGTTTTTCACCTGTTGCAAGTAATATTCTATAATTCTAGTTTTCAAGTATAGTATAGTAATTAAGCATTTCCAAACTTTGATCAGTATTTTTTTGTTGAACAGCATTTACCTTTACAATGATGTTACTGATAACTTTATTTGTGGTAATTTTTCACATGATTCTTTGTGATTTGTGATGTTTCTCACTATGAATATGTAAGAGATGCATATATACAATTCTATGTTTCCATTAATATCTATAATCACTGACCTTAATTGACTGGAAGTATGCATCTAGAAATGTAGAGGATGAGAGGAAAACATAGGAAGGAAACAAAAGAGACCCAAGATGACTGTAGGGACGATGGATAACATAAAAGCATGAGTGCTATGGTTTGAATGTGTTCCTTCTAAAATTCAGGTGTTGCTAGTGTGATCATATTTAGAGGTGCAAGCTCTAAGAGGTCATTAGGCCATGAAGGATTTTCGCTCATGAATGGAATTTGCTGCCATTCTGAAGGTACTTGATGGACATAATTGTTTGGTTGTTGGTTTTTTTTTTCTCTTGTACGTCTGTCTTCGCTACCATGTGAGGACTCAGCAAAAAGAAAGTCCTAATAAGATGCTGATGGTCTTGATCTTGAAATTGCCATCCTACCCAGAACTGCTACAAAATAAATTCCTGCCCGTTATAAATTACCCTACCTCAGGTATCTTCTTATAGCAGCACAAAGCAGACACAGACAGTGAGCATCCATGACTATAAAAGTTTCTCATTCTAATAGGCCTTTAGGATTATAGAGTCTGTAAAATATCTTAGGCATTGCTTGCCCCAACTTATTCTGACACTGAGATGCAGAGAAGGGAAGGAACTTGCCAAAAGTCACAATGGTAAATGTGACCACAAGGAGTTAAATGAAGTTCAAATTAAGACTTTCCAATTTCCACTGCAAGATATATGACTAAGATTTATCTTTTGAGCATCACTCACATACGCTAGTTCATGAAGGGAAACTGCGTGGGCCATGTGTTACATTAACAGGTTATTAAAACATAGATCAGAATTAGCTAACATGTTGCCCAATCTTTTCTGTCAAAGGTAATGATATTCACACTGGACATATTAGAATATTGGGAATAAAGATTTTAACCCAAGACACGTTTTAAAACTGAAGAACATATGTAGTTCACAGAGTAGGATTGAATTTTCTGACCAGATGAATCATATCAGTATTGGTAATACCGATAAAAATCATGAATGAGATCCTTCTGGGTGATCTTTCAAGACTCACAGAGAACAGGAGAGGCCCTCTAAATCAGAGACTAGAAAATAGAATCTGTTTCAAAAGAATAAGGCCAATTTTTAGAACTTATAAAATATCACTTCAATATAAAATTTAGTCAAGGTTTTAGAACTGATTACCAAAAAAGAATTATTGGTGATAAGAAAAAGAAGAAGTGATCACCAGGAACTAATATGTATGACTGACAACTGGTTTTGACAGAATAATCCATTTATCTACTGAAAATTCTATACTGATTTTTTATACAACTAAATGCCCAAAATAAGTTACTACAAATACCGGGGTTTTTGTTGTTGTTTGGTATGTGGTATGCTAGAAATATCTGTTATGCTAAAGCAAGAAGCTTTACTTTCCCCTAAGCATCATATTTTGCACATTGTGCACCTTGGCACAAAATTACATTAAAAAGTTCAATGAACAGAAAACAATGTATAACAACATTGTCAGTAACTGGCAGGTGTAGCTACACCTTTCTCACACTGTCTAATTTACAATTTCCTTGATGTCCTTTGTCTCACTCATAATAACCAAAATTATGGAAAATGCTTCTACTTTAGAGCTCTTGCCCCCTAAACTTGTTCCTCCTATCCCTGTAGGCTTCAACTGACTGCTTTACTTCTTGCTTTTAGAGTTCTGAAATATCTTTAGGTTATGTGCTGGTCCCTCTTAGTTACTCTGATATGCCACACATCTCATTACACGACCCCTAACATTTTCCTCTTCTCTCTCCATGCACAGGCACACTTCTGGCTTCCCTTGAATCATTTCTCTTTAAATAGGGCTATACACATCTCCACAAATTCTTCTTGCATACTTATTGGCAAGCTACAGCTAAGCTTCCAATTTACTATTTCATGCCTATTCACAGATGTGTTGAACTTCCTTCATAAGGTTGCTAGATTAGTACATAAGGTAAATGTTGTGTATGTAGTGTATCCGAATCGAACAATTCAAGCATTTGACAAATGATATGAAAAGAACAAAAAGGTGACAATACAATTAGGCTTAGAACTAATTAAATCCAAACAGCTCTGCTTAGTGAATTAATTATACACTCCATAGGATAGAAACCACAGGGGTTTTGTTCAACAAATAAAATGTGGCCAAGAAATATTAAGCAAAGAAATAAAAGGTATCAAATATGGAAAGATCTGAAGAATTTGGCTAGTTCAGTATTTTTGCTGATGACTTGGACATGAATGAAGAGAGCTGAAACTTACCCAATATTTTTTTAAAATGTGTTAGCAATCAGTGGAAAAATCCCTCAAATATATAGCACGGAGCAAACTTGGCTTAAGAATTTCATAGATGAAAAATACTTAGGGTAATTGCTTGACAGTAAACACATAAGTCAACAGTGTGTAGCTACTGAAAAAGCTAGTAAAATCTCATTCATAATCAATAAATGTATAGTATACAAAGGAAAGAAAGTATAAAAATTCTACGTAAGTCTTTTTCTGACCAGATTACACCTGAAGGAATGTGCTCTGTTCTGAGAGGCAAATTTTAGTTTGATAATAAGTAAAATTATATAACCATTACATTTAGCCAATGGAACAGACTTCCTTCCTTAATGGGCAGAGGGTTTCCCACCACTGGAGTTATTTGAGCAGAAAATAGAAATCTACATGGAAAGATATTATACAGGAAACTCATCTTCAATATGAGAGGATGGTGAAAAGATTAAAAAAGAAATCTTGAAAGCTCCAAGTTTAAGTGTTGTCTTTTTCACACTGATTCCCACAAATGAACTATAGGTGTGTAATAAAATACTGAGTCTGTCAGCCCTCATAATGACCAAACAGGACTTTGGGTAGCTGGAACCTTCAGGCTTCTTGCTTTGGCTGCAAGAAGCCTTATTTCTCTGTCACATAAAAATACTAGTTTCTAGTTGTATCATGTTGTGGAAATATTAGGAATCACTGTCCCTGTGTTCCTTTGAACTATGATGAGTGACTTGCCTAAGTTAATGTCAGAGTTGTCACTAGAAATCAGTCTAGGATTCTTCCTAAATTACGGCAACCATATTAGTAAAATTTCTACAGACTCTAGAACTGAAGCAAAATAAAGATAGCTGCTGTGGAATTTGACACAGAGGAAAAAAATGGCAAAGAAGATAAATGGGTAGACTGCAGTTCTGAAGGTTTGGTACATGAAGGAGAAATCTTATCCTTTATGAATTAATAGTAGAATTGACCAGAGACAAAGTATGCTGCCCTCTATTAAGCATTTCCCAAATCAGTGCCTATCTCCAGAAAATTAGTGTCTCTAATTTCAGAGCCTCCTAAAGAAAGAGTATACGTATATCTTGACTAGAAAAAAACTAAATAGAAAAATCCAAGCAGGAACTGCCTAAATAAGGCAGATATGGCTGTAGTGCTATAGAAGGAGGGTTTATAAAGCTTAAGACAGTTTGAAGGCATTGAAGAGTTGTGAGCCAGAGAGTTTGGAAGGACACCAAAGAAACCTTAACTGATTTCACACTTTGGCAGTATTTTTGACAAACTTTGGCCAGAAACCTCTCCCACTGCAATGTCTTCTTTAGCAAATACTAGGAAGGATTTCATGGAAGCAATACCAGAAGCTTTTCAAATCCAATTCATATTTAGTCTTCTTCAAATCCACGAAGAAGAAAATGACGTTATGTACATATAGTAGTTTAAAATTATATCACACTCATTGCTATGCATTGGTTTCATGGCATGAGATCCTCAAAGCAGAATGTGTCTTGAGCTTCTATTTTTGCATTCTGGTATTAAAGTACAGTGTGGTAGATAGATAGATAGATAGATGATAGATAGAGATAGATAGATAGATAGATAGATATAGATAAGCAGATGAAACATGATGGATATCTGCTCAAAACAAATGTTGAGATGAAATACTTGGATAATTGTAAAGACTTAGAATAAGAGCCATATGAAGACAGAGTGATTTTGTCCTAGCCCTTGGCAGGCCTCTCCTACTTCCTCACCAAGCCCAAACACCAACTCTTAAGATATCCCCACCCCCCAGACTCTGGGAGAAACAACGACCTTCCTGCAGAAGAAAACTGGCTCCTTGCCTCAGAGATCAGAATGACTCAGGGGGGAGAGAGTGATTAGCAAAAACATTATCAGGCTAAAACATAACTGTTTAAATCATGAGCAGACTGAAAGAAAAAACAGTTTAAAATAAGTAACTATTTTTCTTTTTCTAACTGATTATTCTTTTATCTGTTCTATATTTATACTACCAAGACCCCAGCTTTCTCATCATTTCTAAAATACAGTATCAAACCCCAGAAAATTGTCTCAGCACCTTCTATAGCCTCATAAGTTGGGATTACAGTGGTCCAGCAAGAAGTAAATTGCACATAGTGTGCCAGGTGTTTTACATGCAAGGAAAGGGTTGCCATGAGCCCAGAGTTGAGGACAAGGAAAGATCATGTTGTAATTGGTACAGCTTTCCTTAGGAATTATGTTTGAGGATGGGCAATGTATGTGGCCCCTGGAGTGTTTTAAAAGACCACTACGATGATATAGAAAAAAATATTGCAATAGAAGCGTTCTAGCCCTGGGTCTACTTAGCTAAGTTCCCTTGCCAATCTGAACCTAAGTAGTAAAATAAAATTTAAAAAACCTGTTTTGCCTAACCCACAGGTTGTTATGATATTGAAAGATATAGTTCCTATAAATCAAAATGCAAATAAAAGGAATTTACTACTTTAACTCTTCATTTTACAGAAAAGACGGTATGAAGCCAAGATATGTTAATGGTTAAAAAATACATAGTGGCAGAAGCAAAGCAAAAACTAATTCTCCTGAATATATTTCGTGTATGTGTGTGTGTAAACTCAATTGACTTGTTACAGGAAATAAGTGGACAAGGCCAATACTGAGAAATAACTGGACAGAGTCAATACTAAGACATACAAATAGGTTCTGGGAGAAGGCAAGAGGCACTTTCCAAAGTATTTACATGATCTCACTTTTTTGATAGTACACTTTTCATAAATATGAGAAGCTGCAGAGGTAGATGTGAGCTCAAACCCTAAATATACTATTTATTAGTTGCAAAACTTTGAGCAAGTTACTTAACCTATACTTATTTCTGGTCTCCTATCCATCAAATAGGAATACATAGTAAGAAAAACTATTTCACTGGGTGGCTGTTAGGGATAAATGAAATAACCTATACTAGATGTTTTTAAATGGCACTTCGTAGTTAAATTTTCAATAAATTAGCTAGTCTTCTAATTATTTTATCCTTACTATTATTAAATCTTTACTAAAATTGTAAAGGATTGCCTATTTCACTATGAGAGATGGCTGTACCCATGCCTGTCATAGACCCATGTGAGTAACAGTAGCATTTCTAAAATGCCAGAAACAGAGTAAAAAATCTCAGGCTAACTACACGATTATTTCCTTAATAAAATAAATAAAAGTAGAAGCAAGGCTATTGAGAGGCACTATTCTTGCTTCTAGGAATCTTGGTAGTTATAGCAAGATAAAGAACCAAGAATTAACCAGGCTTAGTGGCACACTCCTGTAATCCCAGCACTCGGGAGGCTGAGGCAGAAGGATCACCTCGAGTTTGAGGCCAGCCTAGGCTACTTAGTGAGTTCAAGGCCAGCCTGAACGTCATAGTGAGACCCTGTATCAAAACAAACAAACAAACAAGAACCTAGAGTTAATCAGGCCTTCTTCTAATAAAATTAGATATTTGGAAATAAGCAGTTTAGCCTTTAGACTTTTAATGAGTGGTCCTAGTTGCCAAAAGCTACTCCTCTTTTTACATTCTTATGAACCTTTCCTTTTTATTCCTTATAACAGTAGTAAATGACATTGGCCATCTTCATGTTGTAGTTTATTGGTGATTTCATCTATATCTTTTATCTAATTCGATTGTTTCCCTCTAGTTCTAAGGTACTAAGAAATATTTATTAAGAATGGATGTTTAATTTCACCAAATATCATTTAGCATTTATAAAGACAGTCCTATGACTTTACGTTGGTTAATAAAATGAATTACATCCCCTAATTTTGAACATGCTCTCCTTAGTCATATTATTTTATGATACATTAATTATTTCAGTTGTCTAATATTTTATTAATGTTTTTCAGAAATCTATGTTAGTGAGATTAAACATGGTGGGTTTTTTTGTTCTGCTTTGGTTTGTTTCATAGTAGTTGACTTCGTTATTAAAGTCATGCTGGCTTCACAGCATGATTTAGGAAACTTTCAGTGTTTTTGTGTTCCAGAAATAAATACTACAAATCAGGGAAGGAAAAGAAGAAAAGATATATTTTACACAGTTAATGGTAAAAAGCTAGTAAGAGAATTATTAAGATCATAACATTAAGATAAATATAACAAAAATATAACAAAATATTTCTAAAACAGAAGTTATTGAGGACTCTACCTATAATATTTTAATGGTAATACTTTTAAATTGGAAGTAATTATAGGTTTGGAAAATATGAATATAATTTTTATTGATAGCCTTGTATGGTTTAGGATTTTATTTAACCTAGTGATATCAGCTTGGGTGAATAAAATTTTTATTAATAAATTTCATTATTACTGTAGAATTTTATGTCCTCTTCAGTGAATTGGATATAGTTACCATAAAGTGTAAAGCTGAGCACATTTGCAGTGCTAAGCATATCTAGTCATTAATTGAAATAGTACTGTGCTCTGTGTTGTGATTAACAGGTAATATATCAGCATAAAAATTATAAATATGCTTATGATTTACCTTTCTGGAAGGTGATATTTTTCAATTTGAGCTTATTTTCATAGAAATTTTGACAATAATATGGCAGAATAATTTGACTTATAATGTGCATTTTAAATAATTCAGTGTCTTAAAAGTCTTGGATGAACGGTACAAGGACAAATTTTAAAAGGCTTTGTGAAAGATGACTGATAAATACAATAGTATAAGTATTTAAAATGGATTGTGTATCTTGATTCTTTTTTATTCCCCTTCCCATCCCCACACACCTCCTGACCTACTCCCTAAAATGAATGTAAACTTCATGTATTGTAAGCATGTACTAACAAAATAAAATTTAAAAGATGATCATTCGTCAAATAAAAAATAAAATGGATTCTGTGATGTGAAAGAATAAGAACATAAGGATAGAAGAATGATAAGAAAAGAGGATGAAAGAGAATTAATTTAAGGGTAACCCTATAAAAACCAATGATGACTATTTAGAGACATACTAAAAATTATTCAGTGGATAATTAAAGCCCAGAAAGTACCCCTTTGTTACTTGTCTGAGCTAGGTTGTTTATCTCCAAAAGCAAGTCATTGGAATGTAGCCACTATTGCATTAGGATTACTAATGGCTTACTGTCCATGATTGCCTATTTTTTTTTAATTTGAAAGACATTTAAAGAACAAAACCTCAGTATATACCCTTGAGCCCTTGGATCTTTATAACATGAGCAATCCTAAATCATGGGTTGGGGAAGAAAGCAGAAATGCAGTATCCTAAGAGCTGATAATTATGGCTTTGAACATATTGACTGAAATATTCTGTAAGACTGGCCTAGCCAAAAAAAAAAAAAAAAAAGGAGAAGATCCACATAAAACAGGGAACACAAGAAGAGCAAGGAACACAAGAGGAGGTAGTTACTCTGATTAAAATTAAATGCTCGAAATAAAGGAGTAAGGAGAAATTAGATATAAGAATTGCTTCAGGATATTTAGAATTTTTATTAAGATATGATATGTATAAAATTTATAAAGAGCAATAATGTTAAGTGTAAAGCTAAATATGACTGCACACATAGATATATGCCAGAGTAATCACTCTTCATATCATGACGCAGAGCACATTCAACACCCTAGAAAGTTCCCTGTGACCCTCTCTAATTCTGTATTCCATTCATCACTTCTCATGAAATAACCCCTATTCTGACTTTTTATTATCATAGGTAAGAATCATCTTTTCTAAAAATCATTGACTCTAATCATCTATCACTTCCCTACAACATGGGACCTGATCGACCACCAGAAAAGAAAGAAAAAAGCCTATCCCAGTATGAGGGGTCCAACCACAGAGGGTTAATGCACGGCACTTTCAGAAAAGAAAAAAGTGCATTCAGAGACAAGGCGGGGGTTGGGGGGATTGCAAGATCAAAATGGAGTCACCTGTGGCAATCCTAACAAAAAATAATCAGGGCCACAGAGGTTCTTTTAAAAAGGGCTCTTATGCACAATTGCCTAAAAGCAAAAGTCCTTCCGGTAGGTGGGGCTATTGGATATCGTCTCACTTTTGCTCCCTGACATTTAATCGTACTTCTTGTTCAGCCTCAAGCATCTAGCTCCCTTTACTTACCTGCTTCAGCTGCCTTAATTAAAATCTATGCACCAATCCAGGAATAAGCAGTTACCCAGATGACACAACATCCCAAATCCCTCAAGATCTAGGGAGGGATGGGGGAAAGGGTTCAAAGGGACATGTCGAAATAGAGCTTTAAAATTAGTATTGTAAAACTAAACTTGTTTTCCAACTTCCTTACAATGAGAGCAAAACGACCACTCCCAGCCCCAGCCCTGGAGCCAAGAAAAGGCTGGGTAGCCTGACTAAACTTACACATACATATTTCCTGGGTTTTGTTTCATGGGTCCTCTAAGTGTTTCAGTATCTTCAAAGGGAAGGGACTAGCTGCCCTCCCAATTTGTCCAAATTAAAGATAAACTCATTTTCCCTTTTTTGAAAAATTATTGCCAGGCATGGTGGCACACGCCTGTAGTCCCAGCACTTAGGAGGCTGAGGCAGGAGAATTTCTGCGAGTTCAAGGCCAGCCTGGGCTACCTAGTGAGTTCAAGCCCAGCCTGAACTACATAGT
The DNA here is from genome assembly GCA_004026905.1 of Hystrix cristata. NCBI lineage: Eukaryota > Metazoa > Chordata > Mammalia > Rodentia > Hystricidae > Hystrix > Hystrix cristata. The sequence goes on from PVJO010027880.1 coordinate 11,515, forward strand.
GATACCCTGTCTCAAAGAGAGAGAGAGAGAGAGAGAGAGAGAGAAAGAGAGAGAGAGAGAGATTATCTAAATGAAATAATACAGTAGGTACTCTTTTATATCGAATTCTTTCAATCAGTATAGTGTTTTTGACAGTCATTCATTTTGCTGTGTGTCAGTAATTTGTAATAGTATTCAAAAAAGTTTTATTCATTCTACCACTGATGAACTATTGCACTGTCTCCAATTTGATACTTTATAAATGATGATTTTCTGTGCATTCATTTCTGTTGGTTACATATCTAGGAGTGAAATTTCTAGGTCGTAGTGTGTTCATACTTTCAGCTTTAGAAGATACTGAGAAATTTTTTAAAATGTTGTTCTAATTAATTTTCAGTCAGAAGAGTGTAGTACTACAATTGCTCAACAATTCCATCAACATTTTGTGTTCGTTAATTTTAACCATTGTTGTGGATGTACACTGGGCATATTATGAGTTTAATGGGTATTTCTTGATGAATAATTGTGTTGAGCATCTTTTCATGTACATATTGGTCACTTGGATACCTTGTTTAGTAAAGTGTCTGGTCAGATTATTTGGTCATTTTTAATTGGGTCATTTTCCCTTTTTACTGATTTTTAAGAGTTCTCCATTTATTCTGAATAACATTCATTTGTCAAATACATGTATTGTAATTATCTTCTTTGTGGGTTGCCTTTTCTGTCTGTTAATGGTATCTTTTGATGAACAGAACTAAACCACCACCATCACCACCACCACCATCTCTGTAGTATACAACTTTACTTCCTACTTTATAGGAATAATTAAAACCTCCGGGTAGGAGTTCTCTCATTTTCATGTCACCAATCCTACATTTCCTACTTTTGTCCCTATTTTTCTTCCTTTCAATTATTTTACTAGGGAAATTGTCCTTCCTCCTAGCTAAATTCAACCTCTTCCTCTATGCTTTGAATCTCATTTACTTTTACCATTTCAGGACCCAGGCATTATTATTTTCTCTCTATTTTTTCTGTATTTTCAAACTCTACCTTGAACTATCTCCTTCTCGTCAGTATTTAAGTATTTTATTCTTTCTGTCACTTTGAAGAAAATAAAAAATAAACAAAATACCCCTTTTACTTTTTGTTCCCTTACTGTATCTCTACTACCTCATTCATAGCCAATTTTATCAATGTAATTGTTCTTCTTTTTTATTTATTCTGTCTATTCCTTGCTCTTTTTCACACCTTAACTCTCTCCTGTATGATTCCCACCTAATCTCTCTACAAAGATCACTAACAAGTTCAGTGTCACTGAATGCACTGTATAGATTAAGTGTAATGTGCCCATAGCCACCTTAAATCATAAATGCTATGACTGTCCCAGAGAAACACTGGTAAGTTTTCCATGCATACTTTCTCAACAAAGTACAAATAGGTAAAATCATTAGAGTGGTACGTGAAACTCTGCGACTGGACCCTGGTCCCAGCAATGTGCCAGACATTTTGATATTAGCTTAATATAAACCAGGTGTGTTCTGGCTTGTATAAAGTCACTTTTTTCATAGCCAATATATGCCCCTCCTTCTGACCCAAATTACAGAAATCCACTTTTTCTTGCTGCCGTGTAAGACCATACCTATGTCAGTAAGTCCCTGCAACAAACTGCACTGCATACAATCCTAGATCTTTCTACTTCTCCTTTTTCAGTCTTATGGCACCTGATTCTCAGACACTGGGTTGTTCTAGACCAAAGAAATGGGTAAGAAGAAGAAGAAAGCATCCAAAGTTGACCATCCAATTTCAAGTGCGAAAGGATGGTCCTTATGTTAAATGATTGAACCCTGATGCATAAATACAGGGATGTCCTGAAATCACTGGTGGGTTTGGAGCAGCTCTTTGCCAAATGGCAGTCATATCACTCTAAGGAAGAGTGGCATTTTGCCACTACAGTTGGATGGTCACTGTTGTGAGAAATTTGACTGGCCACCAATGCCTAGCCAACTGCAGAGGAGAGCATTTAAAAAGAAGAGTTACAGTTTGAGAGAGATATAGATCTCTCTATTTCTCTCTTGACATCTAACCTAGATGAGAAAGTGGAAAACCAAGGTGCTAAGTTAAAACCCTAGCGTGCCACTTTGTGTGAGGGAAAAAAACTGAAGGAAGACAGGTACAAAGTATTATTTTGCAATCAGAATAGGATGCAAAGAATTAGAATCCTTGGGAAGAGGGCAGTGAGGAAATACCTGACACTGAAGTGATAGAGGATGGGTGTGCTATGAGCCTTGCTTTTTCATTGGACTATTAATGTAATGCAAGGTAGAGGCAGGGCACATGCAGATGCAGTAGGGAAGCCTCCCATTCAATAAACTTTGATTATTCAGGATTGTACTGCTGCAGAATCACTAGGTATTTCAAAAACTTATAAAACAACTGCCCCAAGAGAGTCTGACTGCCTGGATGATAAGACTCCAGCACACGGATGGGGAGAGCATTTCTCTGGCAGGAAATGAAGCTGCAAAAATGAGTAATACTGCTAATCACCAGGCACTTAGGCAATGTCTACATAATGCCAACCAGATAGGATGAAATCATTCCCTTATAGATTGGATCACCTTGGGCATGAGAGAGGCATTGCCAAGTGGAGGGATCTGCCAGGACAGGTGCCCCATGAAAAAACAACGAGGAAGCCCAAAGTATTTCGCCATAATTAGGCATGCAACAAGCCATTTACACCCAGATATTTCAAGGACCTGATAAAGCAGTGCTGTGGCTAGAATTAAAACCGAACTGTTATAAAGTTCTCTTTAAGAATGATACATCCCTTTACGCTCCCTCCTAAGTCCAATTTTCAGACAGGATGTTTATGATGTGGGTAAGATTATTGCTGACCTATGAGAGACTAAACATGGCTGGGACTGACTAGGACTTATCACAAAGCCCGATAGGAAAAGGAACAAAAAATGAGAAAGAAAAGAAATAGAGAGCTGGTTAGGATAAGAAGAAAGCAAGTATGACATGATTTGCTTTGTTCCAGGACACCTAGAGAAAAGTCAAGCAATGTAATGGTGGCAGCCTTATGGAAAGAACTTAAGTCCAAACAGCAGTACCAACCTTTCCTATCTATAGAGGAAGGTGACAAATTTCCACATTCCAGCATTTCCAGTTACTTGAGATAGATTCCCCCTACTCCTTTGATTAGCGATGGGGCTAAGGTGGCCCCAGAATGATGACTATAGGGGGTGACCAAAGGTTTCACGTGGAACTTGCTAGTCCAACAACAAATAGAAGACCATTGCTCCATATTTGGTACTATAATTTTTTTTGTCCCTGAAAATGTTCTAGGAATGAAAATTATATTAGAAAAGACATTAAAAACCCCTGCCGGCAGGAATTTCAAGTTAAATTTTTGGTAGTAAAGGCAGTATTGAAGGACCAAAAAAAAAAAAAAAATAGGACCCTGCTAGCCTTCAGCCCCTAGAAGGATAGTAGGTACATATACATGTGTGAGTGAGTGGATTCTCCTTTTCTTACTTTGGGTTTAAACCAACTAGGAATTAAATTATTAAATTTTGTGAATGGTTTCAAGTCCTGATGTAGCTTTATCATTTCCAAGAATATTTGGGAACTTTAACACTCCATTTTCAGTAATGCATACATCATCTGGACAGAAAAACCAATGAAGAGACATCAGAGTTAAATTGTACCCTAGACCAAATGGACCTAACAGATATCTACAGAACATCCCACCCAACATCTGCACAATACAGTTTTCTTATCAGCACATGGAACATTCTCCAATATAGGTCATATGACAGGACACAAAACAAGTCTCAATGATTTTTTTAAAAAATTGAAATCGTGTTTGACTATGTTTTCTGAACATGATGCAGAGAAATTAGAATTAATAACAAGAAAGACTTGGGAAACCATACAAATACATGGAAATTTAACAGTTTACTCACAACCAATAGGTCAATGAATAAAATCTTAAAATTTCATGAAACAAATGAAAATGGAAACACAAACACACTCAAACCTATGCAATACTGCAAAAGCAACAGTAAAGGGTAGTATAGTAATTGATGATTACATCAAAAAAGCAGAAAGTTATCAAATAAACAGCCTATCGTTGCATCTCAAGGAACAAAAGAAACAAGAACAAATTAAACACAAAAAATCAGTGGAGGGAAAGATATAATAAAAACAGGACAGAAATAAATGAAATAGAGAATTAAAGAACTACACAAAAAAGCAACCAAATGAAATCTGGTTCTTCAAAAAGATTTTTAAAACGACACTCAGGTAGATTAAGGAAAAAAAGAGAGATGATCCAAATAAATAAAATTTGACATTAAAAAGAGACATTGCAACTGACACCACTGAAAGACAAAAGATCATAAAAGGAAATAATATTCATCTATGAAAAGAAATGAAACACTATATGAATTATCCTTGAAAACATGCTCAGTGAAAGAATCCAGTCACAAAGGACCACATAGTGTATGATTTGATCTATGTGAAACTTCTAGACTATGCAAATCTATCAGGATAAAAAGTGGATTACTGCTTTATAGATGGGGTTTGGTTTGGTGTCTGGGGACCCTCACTATGGGTAGAGAATTTTATTTTGGAGTAATGAAATTTTCTAAACTTAATTGTGATGGTAGATACACAATTCTGTGAGCACCCTAAAAGTCATTCAATTGTACGTTTTAAATGAATGGTATATATATGGGATGTAAAATAGAACGCAATAAAGCTATTCTTAAAACATTCTCACAAGTAATCAGCAAAATTGAGACTGCAGGAAGCTAAACAACCCTTCAACAAATAAATAGTGAGTAAAAAAGTAGAAGAGAGAGAGAGAGGAGGAAGAAATCTATATTCAAGCAAGCAGTCAGCTCTACAGTGGACATGAGCTGGTTTTCCTCTAATCCAGTTCAATTCTGAGGCTCTCTACCTGGAGTTAGCATCAGATCTCACAGGTTGAGTACTCATTCTCACCAGATTGCCCCTGCTTCAAATACCAGTCACAAATCCAGGCCTCTAGAACTTCTGATGGACCAACTTCTAGTTAGGGGTCCCAAAATCTCTTTAGTTTTGATTAATTTGCTGGGTTGTTCACAGAACTCAGGAAAGACACTTACCAGATTATTATAAGGGATATTTTAAAGGATTCAAATAAACATCTAGATGAAGAGTTACATAGGGTGAGGTCTGGAAGGTTTTGAGAAACTTTCATACACGTGGAGTTGGGGGGCACCACCCTCTTGTCACATGGATGAGTTCTTATTAACCTTTCTATAAACCTCCCCATATTCAGTGGTCCAGAAACTCCCTAAGCCCTGGTCTCTTGGACTTCTATGGAAGTTTTATTGCATAACATGATTGAAGCATGGACAAGTATGTAGAAATGTGATTGGACCAAAAGGATGTGATCTAATGCTAATAGACTGGATGGAGAAAAACAGAAAGGCCTGTCTGTCATTTGGTCTTTCTGTGCAGCATTCCTTCTTCCCCAGGTAGGGCAGAACACTTTCTGAAATAAGAGTTTGTGCTGTACTATCAGAGAATTTCTTCACGGTTAGTTCCAGGAGAGAATTGTGGGAAAAGATTATTCTATGACCAACTTTAGGGAAGAGAAGTTCTAGTTTATATGGCCTGCCTTATTAAAAAAAGGGGGGTAAGTGAAAGGAGGCAAGAGAAGGTCAAAGAGAAAGGCTTTGCTTTCTTGCTCTTGCTTCTGAGGCCTAAAGTGTCATTATCGCTTGCATATGCATTGAATGTGTTCTATACAGAGAGCTTCCAGTAGGAAGATGCTTAGTGGAGTCATGGGAATAGAGCTGTAGCAAGGATCCAAGATATGTATAGCTACCAGCAATCTTCGATAACCAGGGAAGATGCAGCATGCAAAATCAATCTGAGAGGGTAACCTTGTGGCCTGCGAGCAGCAAACCATAGGACCAAAGGTGCCTAAGGCTTTAAGGCCCCACCCCTTGCTGCAATGAACATAAGGGCCAGATTTGGAGCTTTAGGACTTAATATCTGTGTTTTGGTCTAATTTTGGGCTGATTACGCATTTCTACTTGTCTGTTTCTCCCTTTTGGAATGAAAGTGTGCATGTCTCACCATTATATATTGGAAGTGGATATCTTGTTTTGATCTGATAGGCTCATGGCTGGGAGGAATTTGTCTCACGTCTCTGGTGAGACTAGACTTTAGGCTTTTGAATTAATGCAGGAATAAGTTTTGGACCATTAAGAATGGAGTAATTATATTCACTTTAATATACTATTAGGAAATCTGCCAACTAATATCTGAAATTAATCTGTAAAAATAGTACAAGTCTTTTGCTAGAGGCAAACTAGTTATTTATTTGTTTTTATTTTAAACCAAGAACATGTACTGGTACATTCTACATACAATGGTCATATTCATTACATTCATTCTGTACCTATACATGATGCATCTTGGTTCTCCCCCCCTCCCCCACCCCTCCCCTCTGCTCCCTCCCGTCCTATTTACAGAAGGTTCATTCATCATTTTCCATATTTTCCCTTTCCCCTCTCTTTCCCCTGCTGCCTTTCTGCTTTTCCCCTTCTTTCTTTCTAGTACTCCTCTCCTCTGCACACCATCCTCCTTTTATATATTATCTATTACACCTCTTTGTCCTTATTTACAGTTATGGTTTCTCATATCAGAGAAACAATTCGATGTGTACTCATGAGTGTCTGATTTATTTCACTTAAGAGTATGTTCTCAAGGAACATCCATTTATATACGAATGACTCTAGTTTATCCTTTTTTATGGCAGTGTAGTACTCCATTGTGTAGAAAAACCACATTTTCTTTAGCCATTCGTTGGTTGTTGGGCATTTAGGTTGTTTCCAAGACTTAGCTATTACAAATTGTATTGCTATGAACATGGTGGTGCATACGTCCTTGTGGTATGACGATTTTAATTCTTCTGGGAAGATCCCCAGTAGGGGAATAGCTCGGTCAAATGGAACCTCTAGTTGTAGCTTTTGAGGAATCTTCATATTGATTTCCACAGTGGCTGGACCAGTCTACATTCCCACCAACAGTGGAGGAGGGTTCCTTTTTCCCCACAGCCCCACCAGCATTTGTTATTGGTTGATTTTTCCATATACGCGGTTCTTTCTGGAGTGAGATGGAATCTTAACGTTGTTTTGATTTGCATCTCTCGAATGACTAGTGATGTTGAACATTTCTTCATATATTTATTTGCCATTTTTATTTCTTCATCTGGGAAATGTTTATTCATTTCAGTTGCCCATTTTTGGATTGGGTCTTTAAATTTAGGAGGTTTAATTTTTTTGAGTTCTTTGTATATTCTAGATGTTAGGCCTTTGTCTGATGGATAGCTAGCAAAAATTTTTTCCCAGTCTGTGGGTTTTCGCCCTACTCTATTGGTGATTTCTTTTGCTGTGCAAAAGCTTTTTAATAGCATGTGGTCCCAAGCACTGATTCTTTGTATTGTTTCCCGTGCAGTCTGGGTTC
>PVJO010027881.1:0-19010 GCA_004026905.1 Hystrix cristata
CTTCTTGTGGGCTGTGCGTATGTTCTTCCCTTTGTTTGGAAGTCTTTTTCTTAAAACATCTGCAAGATTCATTTCTTTCCTTCTTTCAATTATTTACATCACTTCGGTGAGGCCTTCTTAGAATGTACTATATAAAATAGCAACCCACCCCTTGCAACATTTCTATTCTACCCGTATCCTACTTCGTCTTTCCTCTTAGCACTCACCTTTATCCAAAATTCCATATTCTCATTGTAAAGGAAGAGAAAGCAAACAAGTTGACAAACAAAAACAAGTTTGTCTACTACTTTGGCTTACAGTGTCCTGTGATCAGTAGGACTTTGTCTCTTAATTGCTATATTTAAAAATCCAGAGCAGTGGATGGCACACATGCCACAGTGGGCCATTTGTAACACTGAAAGCTCTAAAAGGTTCACCATCACTGATCTAGAGCATCCGATATGTAATATTTGCTCAATAATACCGACGTAGCGAATGTAGACTTTGTGTATATTTCTTTCAAAGCAGGTCTCCTAAATATAAATGGTTACTTGTGAAGGATAACAACATCGTGCATAAACATAATATTTAAAATATGATTTCTCTGCCTGATACAACTGTAAGTAATTTTAACAGCAAGGACCAGTTCTTATGAAAGTGCCATCCATGAATCATGTATGCTATAAAAATTGGTTTTCTTTCCGTAAGGTGAACTAAACGAAAGAAGGAAACATTTACAAAACTCATCTATAACTCTCATTTTTTTCTCATTAAAAGGTAAGATTAAACCAAGCAATGACTTCACTCACATTTCTAATTAAAGGGGTCTGCTAGTCTGCATTCATCCATCATCTGGCCACCATTCTGGAGAAGACTGAAAATGGTTGCTTACTTATTAACCATCTTTGTCTATTTTGACTGGTATATCACTCTACATACAGAATTGGGCTAGTGAAATTGGCACCTACTTGCAAAAAGCTGCCCTCCTCTCCCAGTAATTAACCCTTCCTTCATGTACGTTTCCACAGTACTTCCCTAATTTTAAGGTTCATGTTTTATTTTAATCATTTGTTTATGTAATTACTTCTTCCTTCAGATGATCATCTCTTTGAGAAGAAATATCATCTTGTATTGTGCCTTCATCAATGTATGATACTAAGCTTGGCACATAGTTGGCACTCGATAGACACTGTGTTAGCTAAATGTTGAAAATTTATTTTGGCAACAACATACCATTGGTGGGATGTTACCAGAGTGCAGACCATTCCTCCTAAAATGAAAATAAGTCACTAAAGTGAATGTGTTGTTTAGTTAAACATTTATATAGGGATCACGCACGAGACACAGTAAACCAGATAAATAATGTATTTGCATATCAGCTCTGGAGAATTATTTTTGCTAGCAACAATCATGTTAACTGGTAAATATTTACATTTGCAAACTAAATGTGCTTGTCTCTGAGACCACTGCATACTATATAGGTATAGCGATCAGCAATTCTAACTTTCTCATAATTCAGAACATAACAACATGTAGAGCAAAACATGCGTACCTTCTAAAACCAACAAAGAGTTATCAAGATCTCAGCATCACTGGGTTGGCAAAGAACAAAATAGTTCTAAGAAAGATCTGCCTTATAAACAAATTATTTGTCTTTCATTGAAAATAGTGAGAACTATCTTAATCCAATTTTTTCTCTCACTAACTGAATGATATCTGCTGTTGCTTGGGTACTTTACAAAGATTAGATTCAGGAAGACATTCAAGGGAATGGTTCTCAGTGGATTAAACCATTTAATATAATTATCTTGATTCCAAACACAGAAACATCATTCTACAAGTCATCTTAACACCACATAAAGATGTTAGGGAGTCTACTTGCCAGTTAAAGAAATATTTTGTATTTCTCATAAAATTATTTTAAATAAATATTCAAAGTTATCTCTCAGTATTTCATGATTAGCCAAAATAAAAAGCAATATTCATGAGCGAAAATACTCAGTTTAGATTGTTATACTGAAAACCGTATGACTTCATTCACCATTATTTAGCATGTAAAATATTAACTTTTAATCTATTAGAAATCATTCACAAATAATCAACTAAAAAGTTTCCTAAACCATGTTTACATCTTGGGCTTATGACACATGTAAAGATGGATTAAAGCTTTTGTTATTTTCACAAGCATTCAGTATGTTCTGTTTTCAATGCCCTCCAAATCTTTTCTCACTTCTCAGAGGCCTTCTAAATTTTGGGGTGTGTCCTGTGAAAAATGCAACATTTGGTAGGTGAAATAGTTGTTATTCAAATAACATATGGAAAAAATATGGGTTTCAGAGTCAGGTTCCTAAACTCCAGACGCACCTTTTCCATTCAGCCCGCCCAAACTCTCATTTTACTTCTCTTGCATATTTATCTCCTTAGGTAACTGGAGCAACTAATTATAAAAATATAACTGTCAATAGCATTAATATGAAGTTATATAGGTGCAACAGTTTCTGAAATGATGAATTCTATAGTTTCGTCAACCAATATTCATCTCTCCAAAACGACTGCTCTAATTTCAAGTATAGCATTAACCAAAACATTATACAGGCTGCTCATGACCATCCAGGTACATAGTTTAATGCCCTCCATCCTTTCTAGTAGAGTAATAAACAGAAACAGGAAGCTGGGGGCATAGGATTCAGCTACTGTCCACAGGAAACCGTCCATGACACCAGCTCTGCGGTGTTACTTTTGTTAAAACTAACTCATGTAAAGGGAAATGCATACAGATTGTTATTCCTTTGACAGAAATAATGGTCTGGCACTACGTCCCGGTGTAGGTCTTTTATAAAAGGAAAATTTAAAACTCACTTTAAATATATAACATACTTTACTGAGTACACGTGCATGTGCATGTGCGTGCATGTGCGTGTGTGCATGTGCGTGCATGTGCATTCTGAAGGCATGAATTGGCGCAGAGTGTTACTTGGATAATAACACATAAGCAAAAGAAACAAGTAGGAATACAGAGGAAAATCGCATAGTCAAAATTTTACTTCTGAAGTCTAGGTTCATATAGGTTGAGTATTCTCTATCCAAAATGCTTAGGACCAGAAGTGTTTCCAATTTTGGAGTTTTGCAGATTTTGGAATATTTACATAAACTTTACAGGTCAAGCATTCCTAATGTAAACATATAAAATATAAAGTGCTGGAAAACCTCAAATATTTTGACATTATGCCAGCAATCTGTAGGTATCCGATTTCAGAACATTTCAGATTTGAAGTTTTGTTATTAGGGAAGCTCAAAGTGCATAATGACCTGGCACAAGGTTCCAAATGCAAAGGACACGAAGAGATTCAGCAGAGTGATGTAGGATCAGGCAGACTAAAAAGAGATTTAATGAGCTTCCTCAAAGACAGGGAATTGAACGATACTGCAGAGTTCAACATCCTACTCCTTCACAGAGAGTACACATGATGTGTGTGGTACAATGGCTTTAGAGGTCAGATGCTAAGGACAGAGTTCTCCGCCATTGTCAAGCCAGGCATGGCATGAGGACCGGATGCCCTTTATGCAGCTATATTCCCTCGGCCATTTTAAGCATATCAGCTGTAGCCAGGATGGAGTGATAACTAGGACATTCCCTGGCAGTATTTGAGATCCTATCTGGTCCTTGAGAATGGAAGGAGGAAGAAGAATGCAGAACACAGCGAAGGTGACTTTCTCAACAGATTGTTGGTGGTACCAGTTTCAATAGGAAGACAGTTATTCAGTTTTTAGGGGAAAAAAAAAAAAGGATTATGGCTCATTACAAACTATGGTGTGGAATTAAAATCCATGCTTGTTTTAATAATGTCACAAAATTATGCAATTAAAACCCAATGGCTACGACTTAAATGCCTTGTTCTCATAAGACCAGATGACAGCATGGAAAATAATAGCAGTAAACAGGAAGGAGAGATTTAAGAGATAAATTGGATAAATGTTAAGATTCTTTTAATTTAGAATCTGTCTTCCACAATGAAAACACTTTTGCTTTGTTTTACTATTTACAATGTCCTTTTAATATATGGTTTGTTACAAGTAAACACAGATATACAAGGAAAATAAGACTCAGAAAATTTGAATTTTGTATTTTCCTTTCTTTCCAAAATGGATTCAAGGGTGGATACAATGTTTTCACCCAAGGCACAGAATGATGTAAAGAAGCCTGGTTTACTGACTCACAATTTTGATGTAAACTTGCCTTATGCTCATCATACATAAGCAAGGAAAGGAAGGAAAACCATGAAGAATTATCAAGAAAAATATTTTATGTCACTGAATTCTATCTCATGATATTGTTATTCTGAGGAGGTGAATCCTGGCTTTTTAATGTTGTCCTATGTGTTGGAGTAATGAAAAAATTAATGTACCATCATATCATGGGCTCCTGTGTAGTCATAGACAAAACTAATTATACATTCCTACATTTAAGTCAGAAATAAAGCTGCATACTATGCTGGGAAGAATCAGACAGAAAAGCAAAGTTAGAGCATGAAAATAATGAAAATCAGTAAAGATAAATCCAACTGTCGAATCAAAATCGCCATATCCCTACTGAAAGATGGTTTATTTATATGTTTCAGTTGAACCAGTTGTAAACATTTTATTTTCAGGGATTGTTATTTTACTCAAACACAAACATCAAGCAAGTTTTATGAAAAATACTGTTTTTAGTCATCATTTCAATATTGTATTTTCTTTGAATAAGCTTGGGTGAACAAGAAAATGTTTTATCATGTAAATTATATTTGTTATAAGTATACATTATACATTTCTTTAGGATTATAACGTATCTACAAATTACATGGAAAGAATATTTACCTTGAATTAATCTTATCTAGAAATGGCTTTGTGTTTATGAGGAGATAAATATTGTTTGTTATCTTTATAGAATGGATGTGATAAATAACATTTTAGTAGAAATTGTTGGAATCAAAGGTTAATAGAAGACTTATTTTGAAAAAGAGATAGGGTTTATTTTTAAACAGTGAAGAGAAAGTGAAAAATCAGTGGGTTTACTGCAAAGACACATTTGGCTTCAAACGACATCAAAGTGATAAGGATATACTTAATCACATTTTTTCCTTAAAATGTCCTTTCATGGCTTTACAGAATAACAAGGAAGTACTGTGTTATCTCTCTGTAATTTAAAATAGTATAAAAATGTGTGTGTATGCCTCAAAGATAAACCTTTAAACTGATACTCATCTTTGCTGTTATATGTGTCTGTGTCTAATTTAATATATAGCCAGATTCATAATTTTTCATTGCTTTTTCTCTGTTTTTAAAATCATCTTCTACACATGCTTTTTTATTAAGAGATTTTCTTCTTTTCCTAAACATACTTTACAGTTAACTACCCGTTCTATTATTATAGACAGCTAAGTAAGGTAGAAATATTATAGGTAGTCAGACAGGGCTGGGTTCTCAATGGAGTCAAAACACAAGAGGAGGATACACTACAACTATGGCTGGAGGCGCATCCATCAAAGGTCAGGCCTCGAGATAAGGCCGAGGGATAAACAATGAACTGATGATCACACTCATCTGATCTGATAAAGTCTAGGTCACCCAGATGGGTGACCAAGACCTTCAGATTCACCCTGTCCCGGAATGTCTTTATTCTTTCCATGTTCATTTGCTATGTGACCTTCTTCCCCATTGGATCAATACTACCTAAGTGACTACACTTGTACTATTATTGGTTAATCATTATTTTGACACATATTGTATCCGCCTTGTGATTTTGCTCTACAAAACTTCCCCTGAAAAGTGAGCTCGTTGGCAACCCACTCGGGTCCCCTCCTGTCTCTCAGGAGCTCTCTTTCTCTCTCTCAATAAATTTCCTACTCTTAACCTCCTTTGTTCCTTAGAATTTATTCTTCGACTTTGGGGAACACAAACTCAGCATAACTGACATCTAGCAGGTTGGGAATCATATTTTTTTTCCCCTATATCACTATTAAGCATGTGTATTTATTCTGTTCTTTTAGCTCACTGGTAATGAACATCAGGTTCTCAAATAAAACACATCTTTCCTTCAACAGGCTCGCATTTCAGACCTTCCTTCATAATGGTTTCCAGATTCCTTCTAATCCAGAATACTGTTTGCTCAACACACCCGCCCAAAGCTCACTCAGTTCTATACCATTTAGCAACCGGTCAACATCTCACCATTGACCATGTACAGTCCATGATATGAACAGATTCAATTTTCATTCTGTGTATACTGAAGGTTTAGAATTCTAGGGGTTGGGCATTTAGCTCAGTGGTAGAGTGCATGCCTAGCAAGCTCAAAGCCCTGAGTTGGAGCCCCAGCAAGCCCAACCCCCCAAAAGAATTTTATTCAAAGCCAGGTGGTGATGCAATAAAAATGTCAAATGATATGTTTCACAATTACACTTAACTTTTTATATCATCAAGTGCCTTAAACCTAATCAATCAGCAATTTTCTCCTAATTCCTATTATCTTCAAGTAATGAAACACAATATAGTAACTTACCTGACACTTTGGCAGAAAAATATAACAAAGTATGAAAAGGTAAGTTTAAAATGCCCAAAATTAAAAGTTAATACACATCCACACACATATATTTTTTTACCTTCAAATAAGTTTTTTCTTCTGTTTTAGTAAAAATTTATTTATATATCTGATACTTAGGATATAACTAGTAATGGAGCTTCTGTATATGAAAGATTGGTGACTCTCCAGATCCCATTGAAACAGAGGTAGAGAGAACATCTATGATATAAATAAGTAAGTGGAGCTGAAAAAGAGGATGGAAGTGCTTGGGATAAAGCAGTTAATGCACTCATGTATGTAATTATTCCACAGTTTTTAAAATACAAGCACTTATACAGGCAGGGAGTAACATATCTAATTATTTTAGGGCAGTACAAATAATGTAATCACAGAAGACAGGGTATCAATCTTGGTTTGTATATTAGCATGTGCAAGGTGATTAATGATTCCTGAGAATATAGGAATTATAGAGATTAAAGCTCCATTTAGATTTGTGAGAACAAGAATACAGTGTTTTTCTTTGTCGTGTTTCCATACCTTATGAAAATAACGCATTATTTTAACTCAAAGATTCAGAGCATTGTTATAGTTATATTACCATATCTTTATAATTCTAATGTGTCACTATATCTGATTGAAAACGTATATCAATTGTCTGTTTCAAAATTCCAAAACTAAAAATATTTAATGACATACCTAGATACAATAATTAACTTATACCTTGGAAACATTCTGAGAATTATGAATTCCCATCCTAAACACGTGAGTTCATATAATTTATTATTTTATTATGCTGTGATATTTTATTATTTATTACTTCTACCACATCTCATTCAAAAATTGCTAAATTTTAAAAATACATGTTCTAATTTATGTTTACTGTTAAAAATTCTGTCACAGAAGTTTAATAATTATTAAATCAGTACGAAGTTATAAAAATGAAATACTAGTTAAAATTCAGCAACTTGTACCTCTTGTCAATATAGTAAAGTATCTGGGAAAGTTTTGCTGTCAAATACCTCAAAGAATGGATGATAGTCTATAATCTTTTGTAATAACAAAAGGAACACTTTTGTGATTGTATCTCATAGTGAATTGTTTGGGGTCCATTACCAGCTAAGATCTTACAAAATAAAACAGATACATGGAGAGAGTAATCCATATACATTAAGAGTATCAGGCATTGTGCTAGGAATTTTCACTTAAAATTACTTTTCGAATCCTCAAAATAATTTGTAAAATATCCATTATCACAATTATGACACTGCTAAAGTCTTGGGTGTAAGTAATCATAAATTGTTAGCATAATAGTTCCATTAACTAGATTTATCAAGTAGGCAGTATTTATGCATGCATACATATTCAATGGAAAGATAAGAAAACTGACTTACAAAACATTTATTTTCTCAAATCTAGTATGACTGAAAGTAAATCCAAATTTTTCTAACTTTAAAATGTAAACAAAGCTCTTTACATCACAATCCAAATACTAGTTTTCTAGGTAAATATATTTTACCTTGTGTTCATGTATAATTATCTAAAATTGTCTTAGGGATAGAGAGTCAAGTTAAAACAAAAATAAATACTACGACGACTATGGACTGATATCTGCAGAAATGAAGGGAAATTTGTCATTTTAAGTTATTGTACATATGCTGGAAGTTTTAGGGGCCAAACTGATCCAAAATAACTATGTTAGGTTTTCTCGAACTTGGTAAAGATGAAGAGAGATAAAACAAGTTTTAAAATAATAAAAGCCTTCTAATATGCAACACATAGTAGCTATTGATAGAAGATTAATATTATAACCCTTTGATGACACATGTCATTAAAGAAATACACATTATTGAGAAGAACCAAAGAGAATGTTTTATAAAATTAACCAGTCTCTCTTTACAATATATACTGCTGCTTAATCCTTAATTAAAAGTCAATATAATATTAATAGAATAGCGAGGTAAAATAAAAATGACACTATGAGAAAAATAATATGAACCTTTAAATTCACAGGCACATATTCCATTTTCAAAATTCCACAACTTAAAGTACACTTTAAAAGCCAAGTGACAAGATACCTTAGAAAATTGTGCATTTATCCATTTTGTGAATGTTTTCTTTTGAACATCTTCTCTTTCATCTACAATGTAAAATAAAAAAGATAAAAAGTTAGAAAGTAATTTGAAATCTAATTATTATTTTACAACCAAGACAATTTTCAAATTATTATATATTAGTGTCATTTTATATTAAGTATTAAATTCACTGATGAATGAAATTAAACATGAGTGATGTTGGTATTGGACATTGAAACTAAAATTATATCTGAAAAATATTTTATATGCACAAGCTCATAGTAATTCTATTATTACACAAATACATTTAGAGAAATAGTCTCATTTGAATATGTATACCACTAAAATAAGTGCTCTAGTATAATGAAGAGAAACTATTAGCTGTCATTTTTTCAGAAAAAAAAAAAAAAGAAGTGTTTCTACGGCTTATCCTATGCTACTGTCCCCCATCCATAGAGAACTGTAGAAATGATTATTCTCTCCTTTGCTACACCTACGTACTCCAGAATGGGTGTCACCTCCATATGGGAGAGGCTTTCTGAGGATTAGAAGCATGGCTTAGTTATCTTTGCATCCCAGAACCTAGTACCACGTCTGCATAAATTAAGAGCTTTGAAAATATACTTGATAAATATGTAAATGCACTAAGGCAGGGGCAGTCCAGCAGGTCCAAAATTTCTAGTACCTCTTTTCATCTGAAAGTCTGAAATTTTCAAATAAAAATGCAAATGATACTCTTCATGGCTTACATATAAATACTCAAAGGAAAAATCCCTAAGGACTTATGCTAAGGGATTAGGGTGAAAAATTATTAAGGAAAAGCTTTACGGCATTCACGCTCCTAAAAAATTCTCTCTTTTCCTAAGCTGGAAATTAGTATTGAGTAAAATGGACAGAAAAATCATCAATCTTGATTTATTAAAATGCTTTTTCAAAGCCAATGCCTATCTTTGAACTGCTATGCAAGTGATATTAAGTAACGTTCGATAAATGAGTATATTAATGAGATATTTAATGTTTGGAGATGTCGCATTTTATTTACTTAGGTCAGAAGAAACATTACTGAAATACCTGAACAGTAACCCTATTTGCTCTCATATTATTTTTCAAACAGGTGATCTACATTAAAGTATCATTTTTGCATAACAAATGTATGTGTGCAGTATGAATATCTGTTTATCCTTAAATTACAATATTAATATGTAGATTGTTTTCACCAACATTATAGCAGTGGATAAATAACATATTTCAAACTATTTTCTTATAGAAGAAATTTTTATTTAGCTTTACAAAACACACCATTACTCTTCCACAAACTACTGTGTATACGATCAATATCAGCATTATTCATATGATACACAACAAATCTTTCCTTAGGTGACAAGTGAGAATAAATAAAAACAGATAATAATTTTAAAGCCTACTCTAGCCTCTTTTGAGTCTTTTTATTGCTTATAAAATAATGATAAAAGAACAGAACATTTCAAATAATCAAGATTTAGTTACTGGCTTGCTGCAAAAAGACTGATTTTTAAAATACCTTCTGTCTTTTAAATTTTTTTTCATTTCTGTCAGTGCATGTTTATAGTATATAATGATTATATTAATCGTGGAGAATTGGTACACGTACATAACATATATTACTTCTGCTTTTCATCTCCTCTACTTTCTCCCCCCTCCCTCTATCTCTTTGTAACCTTCCCTTTTGTAAAAGGTCTACCTGTTTCCTTTTATCTACCTTGAATTAGGCTCTTTATTTATATTTTGGGTTTCTCATATAAAAGAAAGCCTGAGATATTTATGTTTGTGTGTCTGATTTATTTTACTTAATATTAAGCTCTCAAGGTACATCCATTTTCCTACCAAAAAACTCAAATTTAACCTTCTTAATGACAGAGTAGTACTTCATTGTGTGTAACTACCACATTTTCTTTACCTATTCATCTGTTGATAGACATAGAGGCCACTTCCAAGCTACAGATCTTAGGAATTTTGCTCTTATAAATAGGGGTATGCATTTAACTCTTTCAGGAAGATATGCAGATGGGGAATAGCTGGGTTGAACGGAATTTCTAATTGTAGATTTTTGAGGAATCGCCATACTGATCTATACATCTATTTCTCTATTACAGATATTCCTAAAAATAAATGACCTTATTCCCAATTCTACTTGGTTTTGTTTGCTTGTTTGTTTGTTTTCTTACTATAACTTAGTACCCATTGGTCAAACTTTCCATTCTGTCTTCTGTCCCCAGCCTCTGGTAAACATTACTCTATCCTCGCTTTCTATGGCTTTTGCTAAGTATTGCCGCTTTGCTTTCCCAGTGAACATACCCATTTTTATTGGTACCAGAAATAATGACATTTAGGAGTTTCTGCATTAGAATCACAGTGACAAGTATGCTGTTGACAAATGTCCTATTGGTACTGTATTTTAAGTGATTGCTGCTTTGTTAGATGTAAGATATTTAATGTTTGCTTTAAACTGCTTTGATTAGTAATGAAGTGATACATGTTTCATACATTTATTAATTCTGCATATTTCTATCTCTGTCACAATACTTGCTTATATCCTCTGTTAATGTATCTAATGAGCGCCCTGTATTCTAAGATTAATTGCAATGAGGTTGTATATCGATAATTCTTAAACATTCCAAGCTATGGGATCCACAGGATTATCTGGTTAAAATAATTTTTTTGTGTGTGTGTGTGCTGGGGATCGAACTCAGGGCCTTGTGCTTGCTAGGAAAGCACTCTAACCACTGAGCTAAATCCGCAGCCCCAAGGTATCTATTTCTATTTTTAATAACTGAAGAAATTTTCCCAAGTGATCATATTCCTTTACATTTTTCTTTTTCATATGAGAAAATTATATACTTTCATATTTCTGAATCTCTAAATTTCCACTGTTTTTTCTCGTATTACTTAAAATTTAATAATTTTAAGCACCATCAGTTGTAAACCTACAGTAAATCTAAATTTGATACACATACATAAATAGTTACAGAGACTATTTTAGCCTATAACAAGATGGATATTATTTTAGATACATGGTCTATAGCAAAATATATTAATATGACACTGGCAACAAAGTGAATGAGACAAGAAAACTGTGCAATCTCTTTTATTAGGAAGTGATTATCTACTTTTTTTCTGTTCAATCATTTCAAGTAACATATACTCCTTTCCATTTTTGCTAGGGTCTGTTTATAATTTATTTTCTTTTAGTAAGAAAAATATACATGAGTACATTAATGTGAGAGCCACAGGGGAAAATTTTGCTTGGAAAAATTTACTTGAAAACTGTTCCCTGGAGATATCAAGGAGTGAAGAACTACTATTTCATGAATTATAAAAAGTGACCAATATTTTCTTTTATTCTCTTATTGGGGAAAATTCATATAAATTTAGCCTTTCATCATGACATAAAATTTGTATTTCTTAGAATTAATTAATCCATTTTAATAAAGTTACTTTTTATTCAATATATCTGGCACTGTATATTTTCCAAGATTATTGCATTGACCTTTCACCCTGTTATTAACGTTTATATCCTGAAATCCTCAGGGGTTTATATGCAGGATATATTAAATTTTGATATTCATAATTCACAAGAGCAAGTTTCTGCAGAAAAAAATGATACTGAGCAAACCGAGAGAACATTCTATCAAGGGAACTGGCTCCTGGTCCCAGGGCAGGACTTCCTAGAACTGTGGTCTTGAAATTGCCAGGCCTCAGTCTCTTCATTTGTGAAATGAAGACATTAATTACTTTTGAACTCATGGAGCTGTTGCTAGGATATAATGGGATCATTTATGCAGGCATTTATTGAACAATTACTTATAGAATCCTTACTATGTGTTGGCCACTGATCTAGTTCTGAGAATATAAACAAGACTAGGTCTTTAGCAAAGTTTATGACCCAGTAGGAAACAGACATATCATGGATAAACATAAAATATTTCTATGAGCAGGATTCATATATTCAAACAGTATTATAGGAGCACTGAGAGAGTGATATACAACTAAATGGGAATTAAGGAAAATATTTTAGGGAAGGTGGTGTCTAGGTTGTGTCTAGAAGAATGAGTAAAAGTAAGAAAGGAAAAATGTTTGGGAAAAAAACAGAAGAATTTTGCTAAGCAGAGGACTGACTTGGGACGAAATTGCAAAGGTTACTGTGAGCAAGGTCCTGGAAATGCTCCAAGATATGACTCCCTTCCCTTTGTTTGCTGTCATATAAGACAATAATAGTAAAAGCATGTTAACTCTAGCAAAATAAAACCCAGTTTTGCGAACATCAAGAATTATCCTCACCACACAGAAGAATTAATCATAATCTGTGCTAAAAAATCATTTATATGTTTTTTTTTTAGTTAATATGTTAACTGAACAGCCTTATCTCTTGTGTGATACAGAAAATGAAGGTTTAGTCATAGAAAGGAATATTAAAGGTGATAACACTTTAGAAATACAGATAGTGAAAAAATACAAAGGGATATGAGTTTATTTCCCTTTAAAAAGAGGACCATGAAGTAATATGAGAGCTGGTAGGGTCAACTATTCTCTGCTTCTACCGAAAATGAGAAAAAAGGGAAATGAGAAATATGGAAGATTAATGGTAAACATTAGATAAGGTTATGTGATACTTTGGATCATTATGAGGGAAGGCTCCAAACTCAGGACATATTTAGAAAATAGATTTACCATGCTATTAATGCTACAAAATGGCAATGTAGAGTGGAGGAGATTAGGATGGAAAATGGTATGAAAAATGCTTTCCATTAAATCTGAGTAATAGCCTCTGATCATAGAATTTTAGATTTCTATGGCCTAAGGTGACATTAGTGGTCAGTTTATAATGAGGAGGTCTAAAATAATTAAACTTCCATACAAAGAACAGAAAAACTGGTCGTGTCAAAGAGGTCTCCTCATCTCCCATTCACTCAGTGCAGTTCAGGTTTCCATGCGCATCATCCTACAAAAGTTGTTCTTAACAGCATTACCTGTATCCTTTCTCATTTCCAAGATAGTGACGGTCTGGATCGAGACTATATTCACAGCACTTAGCATAGAATGTGTCCCACAGGGAAGCACAATAAAGATGTTTCAGATAATGAAGTCAGATTCACGTTTCAGTTCTCCTCTCCTATTTCTATCCTGCAGGAATAAATTCTACTCACCTGTAGTAAACAAAATAATTACCCCCCCATTATATCCACATCCTAATCCCTGACATTTGTAAATAAATTATGTCATGTGACAGAGGGGAGTGGTTACAGAAGTAGTAGATTTGCTAATCAGCTAACTTTTGATAGAGAGATTGCTCTGAATTATCCAGGTAGGCTCAATGTTATCACAAGTGTCCTTAAAAGAAAAAGAGGGTGGCACAAAAGGAAGATCCAGAGATGGCACCCGGTGTTGGTGACCTCGAAGATGTAGGAAGAAGGCCATGAGCCAAGGCCTGTGGGTGTTCTGTAGAAAACGGAAAGGACAAGGACACAGAGTCTCCTTGGAGCCTCCAGAAGGCAAGCCCCTCCAGATACCGTGATTTTAGCCCAGGGAGCCAGTTTGAATTCCTGACCCACAGAACTGTTCCATAATAAATCTATGTAGTTTAAAATGTTAGGTTTATGATGTTTTATCATAGCAAAAGGAAACTAATACATAATGTTTCATCTTTAGGGCTTATTAACTCAAGGAACAAATATGTACTGACACCTAGTAGTGGTCCAAACACAACTGTGAGAAAGATGATGCTCTTGCCCTTTTGTCCTTATAGCTTATTGAGAACGAGAGACACAAAAAAGAGTATTTATATAGCTGTAGATAAACTGAAGAGTTCCCTGATTCTAAAAACACAAGTTTGTGTCATAAGCGTATATTAAGGAAAGTAACTTTCAAAATCCACTTTACCTTGTTAAAGTAGTATCTTCAGCTGAGTTCTAAAGTTCTCGAAGAGTAGAAAAGGGCTGGGGATGAGCCTCAGTGCTAAGAGTGCTTGCCTAGCATATGGAAGACCCTGGGTTGCAGACAGACAGGGGTGGAAAAGATGACTCCAGATATTTAAAAAAAAGCAGGTATAATAGAAAGGTGAGAGAAAGGGAATAGTCCTTTCACAGAATTAAAGAGGAAGAAATATAAATGTAGCAGAGATGACTAGAAAAAAGTGAAATGATCATCAACCAAATTATGAAGAGTCTTTCATTTTAGACTAGGTAGTTATAAAGTAAAGCAGAATTTTAAATAGAGGAATAAAAATGTTAGGTTTGAATTTTAGAAATAAATTTCCCAATATGTAGAATATTTGGGGAGTGTAAGACTGGAAAGAGTACAACTGGCTCAGTGAAGGTATAATCTGTGTGAGAAGAGATGATGGCGTGTGCCAGTGAGTTGAAGTGGAACTGAAGACGCGTACAGTGGCGCGTCAGATCACAAACTCAATTCTCTCTGCGATTCTGCTCACAAACTGAACTAGACCAGAACCAAATCAAATTTCCCCTAAAGTCAACACTGAACCTAGCCACTAAATTTGATGCATGCAAGGTATTCAATAGGCATCACTTCTAAGAACTACTTATTAATTAGATGTGGAGAGAAGGCAGCCTTGAGAGGGGCACTCTATAGTACTACTTGGATTGGAGCAGACATCCCAGGAAGAAGTGGGCCTGGTTCTGCGTGTGTAATGAGGAGATGGCAAGCATTGAGAAATACTGTTTTAAGCATTTTGAGATGAGAAACACTATGTATAGTAGGCAGCTGGACATAGCAGCCTGACGCTCAAGTGAAAAAATTGAATTAAAAATAAAGATTTTGGTGTTCCAAGCCAGTAGGCATATCATTAACTGAAACCCTTACAGTGAATGACATTATGAAGGAGAGCACACAGTCTTTCTTATCTTCCAAAATATTCCTGTCTTCTGGCTCTCCTGATAAAACAAAGGCTTTGTCCTAATCTCTTTCACTAAACTGCTTGCTCTTCACCCTGGAGACACTAGCATTTTTCCAGCACCCTATCTACCCTTCGTCTTTTCTTTTCTTAGTCTACTTTGCTTCCTAAGCAAAGTAACTCCCAAACACTACCTCAACCACCTCTATATAATGATGCTGATGGTACCTAATCGGTATTTTTCCTCTTGACCAATGTCCTAAGCCTCAATCTGACATAGCCAAATCTAGCTGATACCGCCACACCTAAATGTACCATTCTTCTTCTCCAATAATTTCACCTGTTTTCCTCCTATCAAATAAAGGTGTCAGTATCCAACTAGTAACCATGCAAGTAGTAACTTCAATCATTAAGGGAGTCTGAGAAATGTTCAACCTGATATTAAAGGTCAGATTATTTAGAATGGCATACGAGGACCTTCACAGTTTGACTGCAGCACATTTTTGTAAACTGATTATTCATCAAGTCTATTGACAATAAAACGTACGCTTAACTTTATGTACCTCCCAAATCCACTCTAACCACAAAAACAAAATTCCTTCATGAATAAGCCACACACTATCTGCCTTTATTCTTTTTCTTTTCTTTTCTTTTTAACCAAGAACATGTATTGGTACATTGTAGATAGACATAATGATCTCATTCATCACAGTTAGTTTGCACCCGCACATGATATATCTTGGTTCCCCCTCCCTTCCTCACCCTTCCCTTCCACTCCCCCTCCCCTCCTTATTTACAATAGCTTTATTTACATTTTTCCGTATTTTCTTTTTCTTTTCTTTTCTCTTTCCCTTCCTTCCTTTCCCCCTCTTCCCTCTCTAGTTCTATTCCCATTTGAACATTGTCTTTCTCTTTCACAATAGCTGTTATACCTTTTTGTCCTTATTTACACTTAGGGTTTCTCAAATCAGAGAAACAATTCAATATGTAGTCATGGGTAGCTTTATTCTTTTATGCATGAAGTCCCTAGAATGACACTTGAACATTTTCACTCTGAAGATATAATTCAAATGTGAGGGCTTTCACAATCAGACTTTTCTCCCTGGTAGGATTTGTGAATCAATCCTTCTGATATATACACACATGTAAGCATTTTTATAACTGCATATATTGTGCATATTTTACACAAAGAGCTATTTAACTGTATATATGTGTACAAATATTTTAAATATATGTGTACATACATATCTTTCCGGATATTCATCCCAATGTACACCCAGCAACCTCTAAATGTGACCACAGTTAGACAGAAGGACTGTAACAATTTTCTGTCTCCTGGAACTCAACATGGTGTATTCAAGTAGAAATATATTGTTAGCAAGGATTTGTTGAATGAACCAAATGATTAATCAATAATGTAATTAAGTGGTAGATCTACTAAGTTCCAAGCCAAAACTTTTTCCTTGTATTTTACTTCTGTGCTCAATTACTCTGTTAATTATAAGACTGTTTTAATCATCTACTCATTTCCTAAAATATTCATTAAGCATCCTTTAGATATGAAACTACTTTTCAATATCTCCCCCCAAAATTGGGATTTGGAACTGAAGCATTTCTATCATCATTCCTGTAAGGAATAAAAAGCTGACATAGAGAGTATTTCTTGCAAGGAATCTGCCTTGATTTCTCTGTGTGCGTCACATTCTGTTATACGATAAAATTGCCCTTTATTTCATCTCTTGTGGCTATTGTGGTTTCTAACACAATACAAAATACTAAGGATGACCTGTCTGACCTGTCTGATGCTTTGCCATGGCTGCAAGTGCTGCTTCCTTCTAATGTAGGTCAATTGCTGCTTTTCTTGTTTTGTTTTTTTTTTTGTTTGTTTGTTTTTGTTTTTTTATTGTAGAGAGTTGACGGACCAGGAAATCAATTTGGAAAACTATGTCAGCTAATGTTGAATATAAATCCCCTCCCATTTCCTGTCATTTCTTCACAGAATTTACATTATCTCAGCAAGTTGAAGTTGGTCAGGACATTATATAATCACACAACTGCATATTTATAAAAAGAACAATGGCATATATATATATAAAACAGCACAATATTTTATATGTATTTATAGAAGTTGTGATGAAATAGGAAATAATATCAGTAAGCTAGAAATATCATATTTTAATGGAAAAGAGATCTGAACTCTAAGAATATATGAATAGGTACTAGGTGGCCTAAATAAGAAAAATAGAAAGCCAGATGGCATATGATGAACATGGCTCATTCTTGTGCCCTTAAAGTTCCATGCAGACATTAATCTCCGAAAGACTGGCTTCAAATCTCTGCTGTATCTCTCACTTCCTCTATGACTTTAAGCAAGTTACTTTTCTTGGTCTCGTTGTCTCCATCTGTATCATGGGGATAAGAGCAATAGTACAGAACTATAGACCGAATATGACACACTTACTATACATATTCATTTTGCAAAACCTGAATCGAAGAATGTGCACAGGAAATGTTTACTTCCAGATATGTCACAACTTGTCATAGGTCTTTTGTAGAAACTGCATTATCTCATAAGATAAAAAAATGCAGGTGTTAATTAGGTTACTAATTAATAAAGTGTTTGTAATATTAATAAACATGTACAAATTATTCCTTTTTGAGAATAGAACTCAGGGCCTTGCACTAGCTAAGCAAGTGCTCTACCACTGAGCTAAATCCCCAACCTGTATAGTATTCTTGATTGAGAGAAAATAATAATGAGAATAACAAGTATTTCTAGTACAATTTACAAACTGATTTCAAATATCTCATCTTTTTCAAACATGAATATACAGGTATAAACTTGGTAGGAGTAAAAAGAAGTTATTATTAATAATATACAAACTTGAAAAGTACTTGGTAATATTTCATGAGAAGTATCATTTATTTTTCTTAAAATAATAATCATGGATTAATTATAGCCAAATTCATGCAAATAAGGTCAAGATTTGCAATGCAATTTGGAGGTAAACTGAAATACTTGAATTCTGTGGCAGAACTGCTAACTATACACCTGTTTTCGCATTTCAGCCCATTCAGTTTTACTTTTAAAATATTTAACTCCTCCACAAAAATTAAAAACACATTATTTTGTAGTATATATTTATTTATTTTAATGAGTTGCACCACAATTCTTTGTAAATAAAACCAGAAAACAATCAGCTAAATATGCACAGCAGCCATTTCCAAATATCTTGTTAATGAGATAGTTCAGAAATAGATAAATACAGGCTCCTTTCTGACTATATTAAAAAGGAATTTTAAAGTCATAAGAAAACAACACTAAGATATCATCTCACTCCAGAAAGAATAGCTATTATCAAGAAATCAACCAATAACAAGTGCTGGCGGGGCTGTGGGGAAAAAGGAACCCTCCTGCACTGTTGGTGGGAATGCAGACTGGTCCAACCACTGTGGAAATCAGTGTGGAGATTCCTCAGAAAACTACAACTAGAGGTTCCATTTGACCCAG
>PVJO010027882.1:0-19037 GCA_004026905.1 Hystrix cristata
AGCTGTGTCTTTTCTAAATTACAGTATACTTTTGAAAATTCCATATACAAATAGTTACGAGATGGTAAAATTAATTCTAATTATATTTTCAGGCCTAAAAGGATTTTAAATAATTTCTCCCCCTTTTCTCCACTAATGATTTTACTTTTAACTCGATAGTGACAGAGACACTTGGGCACTAGCACATCATTTCAGTTTCGACAATTTGAAGCACAGGATGATGCACATTTCTGTGAGTCACATTCAGACCTAAATAAAGAGAAACAGAAGGATGGAGAAAGCAAGAGAGAGAAACACACACACACACACACACACACACACACACACAGAGAATGAATATTTTATTTAGAATCCAGAGATGGAAAAGGGCTTTATTCTTTGGTGATATTAGAAAAAATAGCTCTTATTCCCACTCACAAGAGTGACCCTTGAAATACGGAAAGAATCCACTATCATTATTTGACAGGCCTGAGGCAAAGCACTATCCTTAAAAGCACATGCCTAACACTTTCAGAAAGCAAGAGACATCATAAAAGAGTGCAAGTCATAAAGCACAATCATTTTTCAACATTTAAGGAATTGATTTCACACACTTAAGGATTTGGATATTGGTACAAATCAGTCCCCAATAATTAATAATCCTTTTGGCAGAAGTGATAAAAATTTTAAAACACCTCATACAGCAAAATGTGGGTAACTTTACATGGTCAGGAAGAGCAGCAAACTTTGAGAATCTTGGGCAAGCTACATTTCCAGCAGGGCTTTGAACACAAGCTTTAAAGTATTTCACGTAAAACTCTTTAAAAATTAATGGGATCATTTTCCAGGGTGAAAACATTTGTTTTTATGTGCTTTTTTCTAGCAAAGAGTATGAATATTGGAAATTGAGTTACTACTAAGTCTGAATTTTTGTCCCTGATCAAAAGGGTGTGTCTTCATTACACAAATGTTTTGAAAATGGATTTTCATTGGAATGGATAGCATTCCTAGTCTTTTTTTCTAAAAATAGCCAGTTTTCTACTTAATTACTACAAACCCAAGTTGTGCTGAGGGATATGAGTCATGAACTCCCTTTGACTCTCAGAAAAGTCAAGCAGCTGCACTCTGTCTGTCTGCCCGTCCCCAGGAAATCACTGTGGGAAGTCAGAATCATGAAATATTATAAAGAACCTTAAATGTAGACAATTATTCATTTATATTCTCTGCATGGCTTTTAAATTAATTTTATTTATATTTCATGTATTTATACATGGATTCTAGTACCAAATTTGTTTCTAAAATAGCAAATAAAACTAAAATGTTTTTGAATGATCTCTAAACTCAGCCCTTCACAATGTACCTATCTTTTTATCCCTTCAATCTGTATAGGTGGATGTGTATGTGTGGATATGTTCATATACTTATTAAATATAGGTCACAAGTTGCCATATAGTTTGGCCATATCTATTTTCTTCTCTATCAATTTTTCTGTCTATGAAACTCAAAGAATAACTGATGGACATACAAATATACAAGTGTCTTTACTTGCATTGTCATGGCTGCGGCGATGCCTAGAATCCATTCAAAACGTTTACCTTTTATGGCCGTTTTGACTTTTGGGAAGACCCAAAATTCACACAGTGGCAAATCCAGTGAATAAGGTGGATGAGGGCACACCCTAACGGTTTTCCAAGCCTGCCTTTCAGTTGTTTGGCATGCATGGGCAGCATTCACTGTATTTCTGATCACACCTCATAAAGACAATCATGAAAGAGGACTTCTAGAAATTCTTCATAAAGTGGCAAGAACAATGGGATAAACGTGTTCAAAAATGAGTGGGAGTATTTTGAGGGAGATTAACGGCAATGTGTCTTTTAGTGTAATAATTTTATTTAAACACATATCAATTTTTTTGATTTGTTCTTCTATAGGAATTTTTAATATGTGAATGGTTTCATATGAGTGTATCACTGTATCAGTCACTGAGAAAAATTTTACTACTCTTTCCTTGTCAGAACAAAGAGAATCACCAATTTATTTTAACTACTGGATAGATATTCCACGAAGGAGATTTAATGGGTTTTATTTAAGTGTTCTCTTTTGTTTCTTTGAACATATGTCAGATTTTTCTAGCATAAGCAGATGTAAAATTGTTCAGTCAAAAGAGACACATATTTTACTTCTAATTTTAAAGGAATTCTGCCAAATTTTCTTTCAAAATGGCTGTGCCAAATTATTCCCACCAGTCATGCAGGAAAACTAATGTATCTCCCAACCTTGCCAACACTTGAGGTTAACAAATTTTTAACTTTTTGCCAGACCAATGCAAATTATTCCATCAAATTTATTCTAATTTTTCAGTTCCCTGGAAAATAAGTGCAACTGAACATATTTTCTGTATAGTTTTTGGTCAGTTGCATTTCTTACCTTTAATTTCCTTTCTAAAATTTAAATGAAGAATTACAATGATTATGTTGATGCATATTATAGTAGTATTTTTTTTTATCGCTGGTGTTTGTGTGGTACTAGGGATTGAACTCAGGGTCTCACACTGAGCTACATCCACAGTCCTTGTTTATTTTTTTATTTTGAGATACTGTCTCACTTAGTCATTATGGCGCTCAGCTTGGGCTCTAGCCCAAGGCTCCTGTCGCAGCCTCCTGGAGCAATGGGATTACCGTCATGAACTATCATATCTAGCTTTTTAAAACCGATTAGCTCTATTTTGTGAAAATATTTTCTTGTCGACTTGAACACACTATTTATTTGTCTTGAATATGGATTTAATGGATATTAAATGTGGTTTTTCCTATTTTATGAACTTTTTTTTTTTTTACCTGTAATAAGGGTACTTTTACAGTACAAAACTTTAAAATTACATGATTTAAATGTGTCTTTTTCCTTGTGGCCTTCTCAAACCTTTTCCAAAGTCATAAACACACTCCCATTTCTGTTTTTTTCAGTACTTAGATTCTAGTCCATCTGGAGTTAACGTTTGTAAGTGGTGAGTGGGAGATAAGGTTTGAACTTTTGTTTTCCCTATGGAAAATCTGTTGCTGCATTTCATTTAGTGAATGCTTCATTTCTCTGCTGATGAGAGCTGCCACTTCATTTAGATATGAAATTCTCATCGACATGCTTGTGTTCTTGATTTTCTAGTTTGTCGCATCTCATTTTTAAAACTTATACCACATGTAAATATCAGGAATTTAACTATTACCAGCAAGAATTAATGATGGACTCCTTCATTTGGCAGCGTTTACTGATTGTCTTTCACATGCCAAAGACACCATCCTAAGGCTCGGGAGAGAACAGAGAGCGGACCAACACGAGTCTGTGCATTCGCAGCACTCATGGTGTGCATGGGGTGGGAGCAGAGACAACCACACAGCCAGTGGCATGACTTGGCTCATCCGCACACGTCTTATGACAATTTTTTGACCTTCTCTTATGTGGTATTAAAGAGTATTGGTCCATTTTACCCCACACTGTCTGTGTAACATGTCTTTTATTTGGCATAGTTTGTTTTCACTGACTTATTTCTAAATTTCACATCGATCAATATGACAAACTCTGGAACTATTGAAAAGGGATTTAGCAAGCCCTTTTCTCTCAAAATATTAAAACCCCTCTGGGAGAATGAGACACGAAAAATAAAAACTTTGACACAAATAGACAAAAAGGAATAAACAGTGAGAAGCTTCAAGATAGTCCTAGCATTCATTTTCAAGTTAGTAGAATAAACCATGAAAACTGTACCAACTTGAGGGACCAGGTCATTGTAACATGGAAAGATTAAGCTAGACTCTGATTGTAGTTATGCAAAAGCAGTAAGGGAACACAAAATGGCATGATATATTTGAGTAGGGTAATTTCTCAGTTCCTCGTATCGGTTTTAGCAAACTGGGAAAAGTAAAAAGATGTGACATTGGTGGATTGGAAGGAAAAGTAATCTAGATTAAACTCTGAGAGGACTTCAAATAACTAAGAAGGCTGACCACATGTGGTATGCGTTAGGGGAAATCAGAAGAAAACATTTAAGCAGAGGAGGACACAGTCAATGTGCGGTTTCAGTGTATCGATGATCTGGGAACTTGAGGACAGACTGCTCCAGACAAAGCCCAACTTTCCTTTCCTCTTCTCCCTGAGAGGCTCAGTGGCCTTGTATTGTGGTCTTTTCCTTCTGGGAATACTCTTCGGTATTTAGAACACTCCTGAAATACTATTTTATACTTCTCGACCCCCATGGAAAAATGAAATAGCTGCTGCCACATATACGTTGAATCTAAACATTATATATATATATATATATATATATATATATATATATATATTGCATTATGAAAGGTGTTCTCGAAAATATCTCTCCTGGGAAATACTTTCATATATAACATAATTTGCTGAAGGGTGTCAGGAAATAAAAATCTCTTTTCTCAAAAGTATGGGAAAATTTCAGTTTCTAGGGTAGTATGGGAGAAATAGTATGTTTTGTCCGAGGGAAAGCTTCAGCTTCTGTGGTAGACTTCCAGTGGTCCTACCACTGTGTTTTCATTCATTTGCATAATCTCCTTTTACTAAGTGAGTGTTGGACTTAATGACTTGTGTCCAATGCACAGTATATAGCAAAGATGATGATATATCACTTCCAAGATTAGGTTACAAAACACTTTAGCGGATCCCTCTAGGTCTCTCTTGCTCACAATTAATACAAGCTAACTGCCTTATTATAAACTATGCTACAGAGAGACCCACGTGAATAGAAACTCAAGGACGACTCAGTCCATTAGCCAATGAGGAAATGAGTCCCATCTATTACCACATGAGTGAATTTGTCCCTAATGGAGCCGTATGTTGACTGTAGTCTACTTTGATTGCAGCCTCATGAGAAACATTGAGACAGAAGATAGGGCCCAGCCACACCCAGATTCCTGACTCACTGAAATCTTTGAGATAATAAAAGATGTCTTGTTTTGAGCTACTAAGTTTTGGTAGTTTGTTATACAGCATACATAGTAGAATTAATAAATGCCACCTCACAGCAGAACGTTCTGTGGGTATTGCAGGAATTGTAGAATTTGAGGATAGAAAGAGACTTTAAAATCAACCAAATTCATGCCCCATTAAACTAGACTGTTGACTTGATGGTCGACTCACAAGTGTGTCGACCATAGTGTGAGTATTTTCACAGTAAATTTTCAGTTGGGTCTGGAAATGCCCCTAATAATGGTAACCGAACAATGATGAATTTACATGTCTGTGATCAACTTTGACTATTGTCGGCTTCTCAACTTGGATGAGAATTATGCTGTTGTTAAAACTGACGGGAAAGAAAATGTTTATTATGTCTGAGAAAGTCTCTTTCCTGGTCTACTGGCTCTTTCCATAGTCAAGTTTCCTAAATAAAACATATCATTTCATAAAACTGAATTGGAAAATGTCAACATAATTATGCTTTGAGACTAAGATAATGAGTGAAAAATGAATTATTAGTGGCTTTGCAAAAATTAGCTGCAATAATTTTTAAATGATAAAACACATATGATAAGTTGCATAGACATGTCAGTGATTTGAATTCTTTAGGAAGCAAACCTTCGCAATGATAATCCAGCTCATAAAATGACTTCATGAGCTGCTCTTTGTTAATAGCAAGCACAGGACAGCTGCAGTGCATCTTGGAACCCCACTGTATTTCCCAGCCGCATTACTAACAAATTGGAGTCATACACTCAGATGTGATGAAGCAATCCATTCAATAGCAGCTGTGAAAGACTGGTCGGCTTAAACGGACTCTGAAGATGATTTAACTGGCAAGGACCATTGAAAAATTAGTGCATTCCTGGATGACTTACACTAGCTGGGGCTACTGATAGCTCACTCTGCTTCCCCTGGGGCTCATCCCTACACTACGAAATCTGCTTATTGCAAACACCTGCTGTTCTCTGCCTGTGAGCTTTAATTCTGACCCATGGGTAGGGAAACCAGAATTGCTGGAGAGAAGATAATGATCTACATGCAAACTTCAATCAGGTTCAGAAAGGAAACTGAAAGATGAAGACTCCATCTTGTGTGCAGCTCTGTTGGTAAAACTGATGCATATTCTACATCCTCTTCCAGGGCCCCTGTACCACATTTAAACAGCAGTTGCTCACAGTGGGAACTACTGGATAATACAACCTTTATTGCTTGACCTCTCTCTCTTATCCTATTTCTGTATTTCATTATCATCATTTTCTAGTAATTATCTGTGTCCCTGAGATCACCCACATGAAGTATCTGGACTTGAATCACCATCACAGGTTCAGCCACAGACAGAAAATTTGGCAGTTGCACAATTAAATCAGGTATTCTTTTTCTTTCATTTCATTAATTTCCACTACTATTTTTTACTATTTTCTTTCTTCTCCTTACTTTGAATTTAATCTTTTTGTACACCTACTTTCTTAATGTGGAAGTTAAAGTAATTGATGTGAGCGAGCTCCATATTGTTTTGTAAAATAAGATTCGAATGCTAAAGAGTTACAACTAACTATGGCATTCAGGGATCCCAAAAATAAATTTGAAAAGTTTTTGCTTTCATTCAATTTAAAATATTTTCTAATTTCAATTTTGATTTCTTCTTCAATTAATGGATTACTAGAAATGTTATTTAATTATCAAATATTTGTGGATTTTCAGAGTTTTTTCATATCGATGAATTCTATTTCCTCCACTGTTGAAAGAGAATGTCTTTGGAATGATATAAATTCATTTTAATTAAACGAGACTTATTTTATGCCCTAGAATACATATTTTTTTGTCTGGGTAAACATTCTATACGTATTTGACAAGAATGTGTAATTGTTAGATGGGATATTCTATACCTATCAATTAGACCAAGTTGGGTGGTCATGTTATTCAAATATGCATTCTTACTAACATATTGGCTACTTTGTCCTCACCTTTTGAGAGTGATATATTGAAATTTCTGACTGTTATTGTGGAATTTTTTTGACATTTCCAGCAGAAATTAATTCCAGTATGTTTACACACTATTAGGTGCATAAACAATTAGGATTATGGCCTCAAGCTGTGTTGACCCTTACCCCATTATGAAGTGATCTTCTTTATACCTATAATTTATTTATTATAATATCTCCTTTGATATTAACATGGCTACTTCAGCTTTTTTTGTTTAGTATAAGCATGATATACTTTTTATCACATTTTTAAGTCTTTTATTTCTTATTAAATTTACAATATGTTTCTTTTACAGCACATGGTTGAGTATTTTTCAACATGGCGCTTTTTGCTTTATGATAGAAGTTTTTGAATAATTTGAAATTAATGACTACTGTTATATTTATTTTAAATCTACCATCCTGATGAATATATTATTTGCACATCCTCATGATGTCAAAATCCTCAGTGGAATCATGATTGGAATTGTCTGTATTTTCAAGAGGTGATCTTATTTTCTCTCCTTTTACATTGTTTCTGACAAGAAGTATGCTGTCATACTTATCTTTGTTCCTCTCTACAGAATGCCTTTTTCCTCTCTTCTTACATCTATCACTGATCTGAGCAATTTGATTATATTGTACCTAGGCAACTTTTTCATATTTCTTGTATTTGGTGTTCATTAAACCTCCTGAATCTTTGGTTTTTACATGTTTACCAACTCAGGAAAATGTCAGTTTTTTGTTTATTAAAAAGTCATTCCCCTTTTGGGATCTCTACTTAAATGTTGAGTAAGCCACTGAAGTTGTTTCATAGCCCTTCTCATTTAATTTTGAATAACTTTATTGTTATTTTCATATTTTCTAACAGTTCTGCAATGTTCAAGTTGCCATTAATCCCATGTGTTTCTTTTTAAATTTTGTTTTAGTTTTATTTTTCATTTTTTGAGACAAGGTCTTACTGTACGGTACAGGCTGAACTTGAACTTGAGATTCTCAGCCTCCCAAGTGCTGGGCTTACAACCATATGCCACCATGCCCAATCTACTCAGTGTATTTTTCATTTTAGACAGTATAGTTTTCACTTCTAAATGTCTAATTTGGGCTTTTAGAAATATTTCACCGTTGTGCTTAAATTTTTTTAATTTATGGAAACTTTCATAATGTACTTATCTGCTAATCCAAATATATGTGAGCATTCTGGATTGTTTTTGACTAATTTATTTTTCTTTCTAAGTCTTTTTTTTTTTTAATGCCTCCTAGTTTTTGACTTGACGTCTAGCATGGGCTGTGAATTACCATTCTGAGTGCTAAATGTTTTTTATATTACTATAAGTATCCCTCAGTTTTATTCTGGAAGAGAGTGAAGTTACTTGGAAATGGTTTGGTCTTTTATGGTCTTCCTTTTATAATTAATTATGTGGATCCACAGAATATTTAGTTTAGGAGTAACAATTCTGAAATATTAAGGCCCACTACTAATTACCTTCTTCACACTGTCTCCAATGTCCCATAAATTTGTGGTTTTCCAGTCTAGCTAATTGGTACAACCTCGTGCTATTTCCATCCCTGTGTGAGTGCCAGGAAAAGCTCATTCTAATCTTTTCAGGTAATTCTGTCCCTACACTCACCCACAATTTCTTTATAAGCATGTACTGATTAGTGCTCTACTGAATGCTCAAGGAAATGCCACCAACAGCCACTAGCGTTCTCTCACCTTTCAGCCTTCTGCTTTCTAACACTCTTCCAAGAAAATAGTAGCCAGTTTGTTCTCCCAGACTCAATTCTTCACAGCTCAGAAAACCTGATGAACTCTCCCTGGAATTCC
The DNA here is from genome assembly GCA_004026905.1 of Hystrix cristata. Lineage (NCBI taxonomy): Eukaryota > Metazoa > Chordata > Mammalia > Rodentia > Hystricidae > Hystrix > Hystrix cristata. Next base: position 8,743 of record PVJO010027882.1, read on the forward strand.
CATTCTTTGTGCCAAGACACAGAAACTCCCTCATTACAATGAACTGGGGTCATTATAGAGCTCATGTGCTTGGTTTCACGTATTCAGGGATTAATTTTCAATCTTAGATATCTGATGTTCAGTGTCTTAAAAATTACAGTTCATAAATTCTGCACAGTTGTTTTATTATTTCAGATGAGTGGAAAAATCTGCCTTATATTATTCCATTATTGTTGGAATGAGAAGTATCTTGTAATTCTTTATTTTAATTGTATAAGATAGTAAACTGAAACATAGGTAGTATTTTACTTAAGGTCACATACTATTAAGTCATGAAGTCAGAATTGAAACACAGATTTCCAGATTCCAAAGCACTCATATTTGACCACTATTCTCTACTGTTGATGCAAATCATATTCTAGTTCTTGCTGTCTCAATAGCACTCAGGATTATTTATTTGACATTATTGATAACAAGAAAGTTGTTAAAGTAAAAAGTTTATGAGACCATAACTTTTTTAAAGGTCAGATTACCTATACACAGGCAAGAGGCCCTAAGTCACATAAATTAATTACACAAAGGACAAAAGTATTCAAGCATAGACCTTAAATAGATGTTACAAATAGCTGAATTTGAGCAAGGAACAAAAAAACACAGATCTAAATCACAACACAGTGGATTTAGACTAGAGTTTAACACTTTCTTAATCTGGGACATTTTAGAATGATTACTTGTGATTCCACAGAATTGGAAATTAGATGCACAGGCACATATTGGTAAGAATGTTCTCCAATGAGACCTCTCTTGACAGCCACTGAGACGTACTTTATCAAGATGGGTTCACAGGAAACGTTATTAGCTCACTTTCAGGACATCAAGCAATTGAAGGACCCAAAGATAATGTACAAACTGTATCGGAATTTAAGTAGGAAAAAGAAGATCTATATTGCCAATAACCTATTGTCGTATTTGCTTTCATTTCTTTTGAGAATAGAATACATACATACACATACTGTGTGCACACACACACACACCCACACACACACACAATGTTGTACATACAAGGCTGACAAACCCAGAAGTACCACTTTAAAATCTCTTCCAACCTTATAATTCTTTCTAATTAATTCTCGCCATTTCTTATGGATTGTAGCAGCTGTCAGGTAATACTCCTCGTTTGGCAGCCCAGAAAGTGATGTTTATTACAAATCTTGAAGTGGGAAAAATATTGAAATAGTTTCACTTTTCCTGCCCAATCTGCCTCTGGGCTGCTAGAGATTAGAATTAATTCGTGAAAAACACCTAGTATAGAGCCTGATACACAGTTGATGCCTAATAACCGACAACTTGGGTTTTTAAAATACAAACTTGGAGAGAATAAAAATATTATGAAGAGGGAATAAATTAGAATCAGATAAAGGAAAAGAAAGAATGGGAGACGAGATGGTAGCACAGCAATGTAAGCTATTTTGCATCCACTGAGAAAGAGAAAGATTGGGTAGAAAGTGTATATAACACAGCGAAGAACATAAATAATCATTTTTCTCCAATCAAGGTCAGTTTGACAACTTATCCAAAAGTCTGAAAAATGATGAGGTGTTTCCTAAACGTGGACCACCTCACTTAACTCTGGAGACAGTCTTTATTTTCAAGAGGATTTCGAGGTACTCAGTCAAGAGTTGAAATGCAAAACTGGAAGTTTCAAAGGATTGGGGAAAAGAAGGTCAAAGTAATTATATTTAAAGATAAGTATTTCAGCAGGAATGATAAGTCAGACTTAGAAGACAAATGTTTCCACATTATAATCTTTCTCCATCACTGGGGATTCTAGCGGACTCTAGTAGCTTTCTACTAATTTACTTACCAAGCTTCTGAATTAAAAAAAAAAAAAAGTTTTGCCTATTTAACATCATTGAAACAGGAAGTGAGTATATAAGATACTAAACATTTTAATGGAATAATCATATTCATTTTTCAGGCAATTTTATATTGTAAACATACATTTCTTATTATATTTGCCTTTTAAAATAAACTACCCTCAAATATATCACCATAAAATTTCTGAACTGAGATTTACTATTTTCTTTTGCAATTGATTAATAGTTTTATTTCCAAACCCACCGTACTGAGTCAATCACATCTGTAGTCCTTTTGTGCTTTTTCTTCACCTTTTCAGACAGTAGAAGTATAAATGTTACAGATGGCTGGTGGTTATCTGCAGCTCCCAGGAGACACAGGTCCTTAGGTATTATAAACATTTCATCACAGGCCACAGCAATGCTCATTTTGGAAAGAACTGACAGCCACTTGTGCAACATATTTCAGAAGTTGCAAAAATTATTCTGGAGAAATTACATTTTTCTCCTCCTTCTTATCATTTAATAGCATGCTTTGAAGTGCAGCCACCCTCTGGGGAGATATGCACTCTGTCCAATGGTATTACTGCTAGGAAAGGGCCCTTTCTGACCCATTCCATCAAACTCACATCACCTCTTTCTCTAGACCCAGTTTTTAAAAATCACATATGTATTTGGTTTTGAATTGAAAAATAAATGGTATTCAGGGCTGAATGACTTAGCGAACGAATGACGCATGGAAATCGCATAGCCATGCACTCTGTTGAATTGTCTCACAAAACTGGTTTAATGAGAGGAAGACAACAATTAACTTTTTTCCAATTATCATTTCTCTAATTTTACATTCAGTTGCTGAGTTCAAGATCTCCACAAATCCTTCAGGGGTCAATAATTAAACAGCATGACTAGAGTTTTAATGATCTCACTTTTCCTTTCAAAGGGAATTTTCGTATTTCTTCAGTGTTCCTCTTTCCATTTCAAATGTCAGGCCAGTGGACACCACCATTCCTTTGCTCCAAATATGCCAACTCTCTCTCTCTCTCTCTCTCTCTCTCTCCCTCCCTCTTTCAGAAATCTGAGGATTTAAACGAACTTTTTATTTGGATGATAAGGACCAAAATACTCTAAGACCAAGGCATTTGGGGGCCGAGAGATAGACATCTGACTCTACTCTTCCCTTCCCACCTGTGAGGCATTAGACAACTTGCATAGTCTCTGATTCATTTTCTGTCAAATGGGAGTACTATTAGCTATTTTTACACAGCTATAATGAAAATCAAATGGATCAACATACGTAAAATATCTGAAAATAAATATCATTTTTTTCTGTTTTTATGATAAGACCCATATTTGAGTTTGAATTTTATTAAACTGTGAAAGGTAGAAAAGTCAGGGTTGTATCAGATTTACCTGCCAGGCTTTTTGGTTTGCAGCGATACGTGAACCAATTTATTATTATAAGGAATCACGATCTCTCTGAGCAGATTTTTTTGCCAAGGAACTTTCATAATTCACCTTAGTATTTTTCAACTCATTACGGTTCTAAAGACAAGCAAGAACTACCATGGGTCATATAGAAAGGGGAGAGGAATACTTGATGGTTTGTCTAGAGCTCAGCGGATTCTTTGATGCTGGTAGCCTGTCCTAGTGGAGTGCTGTGATTCAATTTTATTTATGCTTTCTGCATGTTAAAAACCACACCTTATCTATGATATTCAACATTTTAAACTCCAGGTATCCACAACTGCAAACAAATTTGTGCATATTATCTTTGCAATATACTTATTTATAATTGCTATGTACGTACATCTGTACTTATGCAGTCCACATACTTAAAACAAGAAGAAAAAGTAAAATGAAAATAGAAGTCGTAATATTTTCCAGAGATGTTGCAAGAGGTCACCTGCACGTTCCTTGGTGTGCGATCTGTTTGAGACAGGATGTTTTCCCTGGTGAAACTTGTATGACTATGGGTATGAGCCAGGCCAAGTAGTTGATGAGACAGACTAGCATTGCTTTGTTGTAAGTCATTATAACTTTGTTCTAAGGCTATAAGTCGGCCATATATGTGGTGTGGCACATTCTTCTAGTCCCATTTTAGGAGTGGCCAAGTCAGGCTTCTTTACTTTGCCAAAAAGAACTAGAGAAAAACGGACTTTTGGCTGAGTGCCAGCCACCCTTTTTGCTAACGTTATGCTTTGTAGCTAAACATTGCACTGTGGCCTTTGAGATTACAAAATTGGCTTGGATCCCCACAATGAGTACCGCACAAATTTTCATGCCCTCTCTAAGATTTCCACAACTTCCGTGGAAGGTTTATACACCCATGGTTACTGCTCCCTCCACTTTCTTACTCTTGTGGCATTTTTCTCTTATTTACATCTTGCTACATTGCAGAGCTTCTCTCCTTGCACCTTTTGCCTATCCACAGGAGGAACATGGGGCACCAGTAAAGGGGATGATTATAACAGGTGGAGGAGGGATGTTGCATTATAGCACAGAAGAGCAGATATCTACAAATACACATTATTGTCCTGTGATCTTTATTCTTGAAAATTCCCCCAGCGTTTATCTGTCTCAGTGATGAATTGCCTTAGGTTTCCTTGCCCTTCCAGTATGGCGATATATCAATATCCCTCAAGATTATCTATCACTCATTATCTCGGGCAAATTCCTCAAAGAGGTTAATGTCAGGACAAAGAGGCCAGCATCCAAGCTGGGTAACAGTATTCCAAATAATAGTTGTTGACTTCCTATCTCAACACTAACATATCATCATCAGTTATGAAGTGCAGTGCAAGTCATTATTTTCTAACAAACTGTGCATAATGTTTATTGTTACTATTTGAGAATAGATTTACGGTTACTTTCACAAATATTTTCACTTCTCTGAGTTGTAATATAAATTCTAAAGAAGGAAAGAAAACAGTAGAGTTGCAAGAAAAGTGTTGAGAATTGTGCGTAAAGTTGTGCATCCCTGAGAGTGTGTCTCATATATGAACATCAAATACCATTAAAGCTTTAGCAGGGACATGTGGAATCTCACATCTTTAGAACAGTGTCTCTCTGATGTGGGTCCATAATCAAGGAGCAAAAAAAGTGACTCAATGAGGCAAAAAGAAAATATTACAACTTACACTGATAATTCTTTCTATGTCATTCATTTAAAGCTATCTTTTGTGTGTATGTAAAGTATACACGTAACAGTTTTAAAACACCTCCCCATCCTTTCTTTGGCACACCTCTCATCAAGAGGCCGGTCTTGTGGTGAAGTGCTAGGATTAGGGAGGCGCTGGGTTTGATCTGCAACCTGACAAAAGCAAATAAAACCAACCAAAAAACTATGCCCCTTCCTTTAAATTTAATTTATTGTATCAATAGAGTTTGGCAGAAAGAAAGGTAGATAACTGCCAAGGCGACATCATAAAAAGACATGCAGCCTTCTCTCATTTACTGTAACACTGCTCTTGCAACCTTGAGTGGTCATGTGCTATCTCCGAATACCCTGAGATCACCATGCTGTGTGAGAGCCCAGCCTGTAAGGAAAGAGCTCATGTGGGTACTCTTGTGGATCAAAAGACCCAGCACAGCCTACCTGGGAAACAAGACGTGTGAAGAAAGAAGGCTTCAATTGATTCTAAATATTAGCATTCTGAGTCGCTCCCAGCTGTTTGAGACTTCCCAACACAGTTTCAGGTGTTACGGAACGAAGATAAACCATCTCTTGTCCAAGTTTCTGACCTATGGAGTACATGAACATAAGATATATGATTATTGCTTGAACTTCTAAATTTTGTGGTGGATGTTTTTCGGCAGTACTGGAGGCCTTGTGCACACTAGGCAAGTGCTCTACCACTGAGCTAAATTTTGTGGTGGATTTTAATGCAACAATAAATGATCTGAAATCTAAGCAACATATTACTACATTAGGGCATGCGAGTAATTTATAGATAAATCTATGTTGTGGTGGTATATGAAAAATAATTTTTACTGATGGGGTGTAGGCTTAAGAAATCTGGAGACGGCTGGGGATTTAGCTCAGTGGTTAGGGCGCTTGCCCCACAAACATAAGTCCCTGAGTTCAATCACCAGCACCAAAAAAAAAAAAAAGGAAAGAAAAAAAAATCTGGAGACCACTGAGCTAGGCAGTAGATAGTGATCACAGGGCATACAGAAACTAAAGATAGGAAGGTTATGAAACCAGATGGGCCAATATGATCCAACTGTAGAGCTGAGTGGCAAAGAGAAAATACATTTTATTGTGCAAACCAATGGTCAGAAATCCAACTTGGCAAACCAAGAATCATTGACTACATAGAGATCAGGTAAAGCAAACCCAATTGTGTCAGTAGAGAAATTTGGTAAGAGATCTCAGAGACTTTGAGTTGAAAAGAATTTCAGTACTGGCAGGAGGTGTCATATAGGTTTTATTTGTTGTTTATTTATGTTTTAAGTCACGAATATTGAACCAAGGCCTTCATTCACGCTAGAGAAGTGCACTATTACTGAGCTACTGCCCCTTTAAGTACAGTAGTACTAGGAATCTAACTGAAGGACACTGTACCAATATGTCCCAAGCCCTTCGTATTTCTTATTTTGAGACATGGTCTTGCTAAATTGGCCAGGTGGGGCTTGAATTTGTGATCCTCCTCCCTCAGCCTCCAAAGTAGCTGGGATTACAGCCTGTCATCATATTCAGCTTTCACGGACTTTTTACCAAATAAACCACAGGCCAGTGAAGCAATGGAAGCCAGTGAGTGACCGCACCAAACTGGAAGGGAAGACTGGGGAGGCAGCACCGAGGAGAATCTTGGCAAATGAGAATTTTCTTGACCTATTTTCCCTGAGGACCCTGCATGTTTTAACCAAAATACTGAGATACAACTCATATACCATAGAAGTAGCCCATTAAAAGTGTACAATACAAATGGCCGACAAATATATGAAAAAATGTTCTACATCTTTGGCCATTAAAAAAATGCAAATTAAAACAACACTAAGATTCCATCTTACCCTGGAAAGAATGGCCTTCATTAGGAAAGCAAACAACAACAAAAGCTGGTGCGGCTATGGTGAAAATAAAACCCTCCTACACTGGTGGTGGGAATGCAAACTAGTACAACCATTATGGAAATCAGTATGGAGATTTCTCAGAAGTCTGAAAGTAGAAATCCCATATGACCCAGCCATTCCCCTACTAGGTATCTTCCCCAAAGAGCTAAAGACATCATACTACAGTGATACCTACATACCAATGTTTATAGCAGCACAATTCGTAATAGCTAAATTCTGGAAGCAGGCTGTATACCCATCAACAGATAACTGGATAAATAGAATGTAGTATCTATATAATGGAATACTATTCAGCTATAAAGAAGGACAACTTAGAATCACTTATAGAAAAATGGAAGGACTTGGAAAATAAAATGTTGAGTGAAATAAACTAGATTTGCAAGCTTGAATACTGTACGGCATCCCTCATTTGAGTGAGGCAAAATATAAACAAAGGAAAATGGTAAATAATGGATATAAAAAGACATGGGGACAGAGCTCACCTAATAGGCAAAGAATCCAAGGGAACAAGAAGAGGGCAAAGGGGGAGGAGAATGGGAATTCAAAGGAATAATGATATCCTAAAAAAACGAACCTAATAACCCAAACTCAAAACAGTAACGTGTGCACTATGTACTACAGTAACTTTATGTAGTTCCAACTTAATACTGCATCTATGTGGTTGTTTACATTGCTTGTTGTTGTAAGCAAAAGGCACAATGTATTATGCTCCATAAATTTGTGTAATGGTCTGTAAGTTTATGTAATTTTGGATAAATTTTAATTAAAAAAAAAAACCCACAAACTTGCACAGCTATCACCGTTATCTATTTCCAGAATAATTTAATCACCTCAAAAACCAGCTGTGCATATAAACAGTCATTTTCCATTTCTTCCTCCTTTCAGCCTCCAGAAGTCACCAACGTACTGTCTTCAAGAATGTGCCTATTCTGGATATTCCATATAAATGGAATCATACAACATTGTATCTGGCTTCTGTCATTTAGCATAAAGTTTTCAAGGCTTCTCTGTGCCATAGCAGGTATCGGTCCTTCATTAATTTCTATGGCTGAACAAACAATTTCATTGTATGTATGAATCACATTTTGTTTATCCACTTATTAGTTGGTATAAACTTGGGATATTTCCTCCCTTTTGCTATCCTGAACAACAGCCTTATGAGCATTAGTGTACATATTTTTGCACAAACATACATTTTTGTTTATCTAGAGTATCACTGTGTTTTATGGTAACTCCATATTCCTGTAAGGAGTGAAGAAATAGTGATAACAAAGTCTCAGGTGGTTCTAAATAAAAAGGAGATGCATGATAAACAGAAGAGGTGAAGGGAAATGAAAAGAGGTAAAGTTTCTGTACTTCACTGAAAATGGCAAAATGATTACACCAGTAGACTGTTATGTACGTGATGCAGTACCGTAAACAACCACTAAAAATGCCAAAAAAATACAGTGAAAATATAAATAAGTCCAAATTAGCATTTTAAAAGAAAAAATTCTACATGAAGACAGGAAAAAGAAAATGGAGAAATGAATAAAACAGAACAAAGAAAAAAATCAAGTGGAAAATGTAAGTGTAACACTAACTGTAAATGGTCTAAAAATAGTGATTTACTGAAAGACAGATATTGGCAGATTTAATTAAACATATTCAATCATCTGCTATGTACAAAAAAACTCACTGTAAATATAATATTTTAATGGTTAGATGTAAAAACATGGAAAAAGATACGTCATGCAAATATTAACAAAAAGAAACTAGGATGTGGAATAATATATCATATAAAGTAGGTTTCAGAGTAAAGGAAATTGCCAAAGACAAAGATCCTACACATTCATAAAAGTACCAATCTCTATAAAAGACATAAAATTCTTAAATGTGTATGTTTCAAACAACACAGCTTCCAAATATGTGATGCAAAACTGATAGAATTCAAAAAATAGACAAATCCACAATTATAGTTGAAGACTTTGCTATCCCTCTCAACAACTGATAGAATAACTAGACAGAAAATTTAAAAATGTATGTGAGAACTCATCTCTTGTCAACTAACAGGATTCAATCAACATTTTATAGCAATTCCAACCAACAACAGAATATACATTCTTTTCACACACCCATGGGAACAAATCAATGTAAGATCATCTTTTGGGCTGTAACACAAAATTAAACAAGTTTAAAATAACTGAAATTTTATACTAAGTGTTCTCTCACCACATAATAATCAAACTACATACAGTATCATTAACAGAAAGATGACAAGAAAATGTCCAAACACTCAGAGACTAAACAACCTACATTAATACTCATGGATCAAAAAGAGTGAAGAGAAAGATTTTAAATACCCAGCGATGAATAAAAATAAAACCATATCAAAAGTCATGGAAGATACCCTATAAAATACTGAGAGGAAAGTTTTAATACTACATGCATGCTCAGAAAAAGATAAAGGCTTAAATAAATAATCTAAGTGCCCACTTCCACAACATAGATGATAAAGAGCAAATTAAACCCAAATCAAGCAGAAGGAAGACAATAATAAAAACATGATCAGAATTCAATAAAATTGGAAACAGAAAAAAATAAGAAAATGCAATGTAATAAGTTCTTTGGAAGATCAGTTCTTTGGCAAGACTGAAGAAGAAAAAAGATAGCAGCATAAATTACCAATATCATGAATTAAATTAGTTATCATTATAGACCCTGCCGGCAAGAAAAGGATAATAAGGAAATGTGAATAATCCAACACATAAATGTGACAACTTAGATAAAATAGATCAAGTCTCTAAGAAACATATTCTACAGAAACTCACCCAATATGAAACAGACAATTCTTAGCTATAAAGAAAATTGAATTTGGAATTTTAAAACTCCTGAAATGGAAATCTCTAGGCCCAGATGGTCTCACTATAGCATTGTAGCAAACATTTAAGGAACTAACTCTAATTGTACACACTGTCTTCCAGAAAAAGGAAGAGAACATTTCCTAGTTCCTTTTAGGAAGTTAATATTATTCTACAATTAAAATCAGACATTTTTAGAAAATAGAGCATTACAGGCAAATGCCCCTTGTGTACATAGACACAAAAAGCCCTTAATAAAATATTAGTAAATAAATTCAGCCATATAGTAAAAGAATTATAAATGTGGCCAAGTGCTATTTATTCCAAGTCAGGTAGTAAGGGTAGTTAAGCATTCAAAAATAAATAACACTAACCTTAATAATGGACTAAAGAAGAAAAATCACACAATCATACATCTCAAGGCACATCTGATAAAAGACTAGTATCTAGAATATATTCAAAGCAATAGAAGACCAGGCAATGTGATTAGAACATGGTAGGAAGGCATGAAGAGTTATTGTACCGAAGAGGATATAAAGATGGAACA
>PVJO010027883.1:0-18906 GCA_004026905.1 Hystrix cristata
GCTCCTGCATGGAGTTACATCCCAGCCTGTTTTATTTTTATTTTTGAGACAGAGTCTCACTAAGTTGCTCAGGCTGACCTCAAACTTAACATCCTCCTGCCTCAGCCTCCAGAGTGGCTTTATATTTTTCTTTTTATTTATTATTTTTTTTTATATTTCTCTTTTTAAAGGAGATTTGGGTAAAACCATTTCTGTGTCCATAATGTCACGATATTGTCGAGAACACTTGTAAAGAATTTGGAAAATATAAAATAGGTAAACCAGGAGAAAGATACAATTGTATCTTCTAATTTTTCTATTAAAATGTAAATATATTTTCCCTTTATGTAAGAAATCCATATCTATTCATTGTAAAAACCTCAAAAGCATAGAAATATAAGAATTGAGAAGTAAATCTCGTGTTATCCTGACTCAACCACAGATAATTTTTATTATTTTTAGTGTATGCTTTCTAGATTTGTTTATATTGATACACAAATATAGGTACACATATTTATGTTAGATTATACTACATATTTTGTTGTCTAACTTTTACACTCAGAGATCTATGTTAGCAACTTTTCCATGTATTTATCACATTAAATAGCAGAACATGCTATTATTAATAACTATTAATGATGAACATTCTGTTTATGTTCAACATTTTGCTGTTGCATACATACTCCAGGGAATATCCTTAAACATACATATCTTTATATACTTCAAAACATATGTCTGAATAAGTAAATTCTAAGTGGGATTGTAGAATTAAATGCATTTTAATTTTTCACATATTACTCTATAGAAAGTTTGTACATTCATGTAGATTCCTTCTAATGGCAATTCAGAACACATGATTTGCCTTTTTTTTTTTTTTTTTTTTTTTTTTTTTTTTTTTTTTTTAGACAGGATCTCACTATGCAGTCTAGACTGGCCTTGAACTCACTATGTATTCCAGGCTGGCCTCGAATTTGCAACGGTCCTCCTGCCTCGGCCTCCCGAGTGCTGGGATGATAGGCATGTGCCATCATGCCAAGCATGACCTGCAATTCTTCACCAGGGAATTCTCTGACACACACTGCAACCTCCCTGCCGCCCCCGCACTGGATATAATGGCATATCTGTAAGCCTCGCTACAAGGGAGGCCGAGCTAGAAAGATCACAAGTTCAAAAAAGCCTGGACAATTTAGCAAAGCCTTGTCTCAGAAATAAAAATAAAGAAGGCTAGAGCATGTAACCTAGTGCTAGTGCGCTCTACTAGCACATGTGAAGGCCTGGGTTCAATTCCCAATACAAACACATGCGCGCGCGCACACACGCTCACGCGCAAATCCAATTTAACATTCATGTGTAACTTTTTTAACTTCATGATATATTTTTTGCCATTTAGAATTTTAACTTTTTAGGTAGTCATAACTAACTTTTAATTAGTTTTAACCCTGGTGCTATTCCACGCAGGTCCTATTCCATCAAACATAAAAATATTTCCACTGTTTGCACAGCGCAACAATATTCTTTCACATATTGTTGAGGTTATCCAAGCAGTTACTTCTTTCTTTTTCTCCGCAGCAGAAAGCAATTTGAAATAAAATACTCTTTAGAAAAGTTGGATTGGGGATTTAGCTTAAGTGGTAGAGTGCTTACCTACCAAGTGCAAGGCCCTGAGTTCGATCCCCAGCATGCCCCCAAACAAAGAGAGAAAAGTTATAGTCATTATATACTCCCAATAGCAGTGATTGAAAATATAAACGTTCCAAATCCTTGACCATACAATACATTGTCTCTGTTATTAATATTTGTAATGTGTTAGAAAAAATTTTATTCCTATTATACTTCTCACTTCCTTTATTTTTCATGAGACCAATCTTTTAGTATACATTTATTTACAATTTTTATTTCTTCTCTTGAAAATCATTTGCGTACCTGGTTGTCTACGTCACTTTTCTTGTTGCTGAGACAAAATACCTGACGCCCAAAGTTAAAGGAGGAAAGATTTATTATAGCTCACAGTTTGTAGAAGTTTTAGTTCATAATTGGCTGGCTTCAAGGCAGAGTAGCAGGGCAGAGGAGAAACCACTCATGGCAGGCAGAAGGCAGCATGTCAGGTAAGGGATAGACAAACTTCTTTCTGCCCTTTATATTTTATCTAGACTCTCTGCCTTGTGACTTTAATCCTAGTATCACACCCTTGATCCCAGCAGAACTATGCCAAACTGATCAGTGGACTAATTTAGTAATCACACATTCTAGATCCAGCCACCTCTGGCCCCACCTGTGACCGCATGAGGTTTTGGGGGGACATCTAGACACAAACCACAACACTGTTTTTTTGGGAGGGGTGCTGGGGATCAAACTCAGGGCCTTGCTCTTTGCTAGGCAAGCGCTCTACCATGAGCTAAATCCTCAACCCCAGTACCTGTTTTTTTTTTTTTCCTGCTAGACTTTAAAAAGCTGATTTGCAAGCACTCTTTGCATTTGGATATATATTTAGAAGATCTAGAGGAAGAATTTGAAGGGTATGGACACTTTTTAAATGATGTATGCTGCAAATTTTCTGATTTGCATTTGAAACTGTGACAGATTCAGATTGTGCAATCTTTGTTGTTGACTGGAGGTAAACATCAAACTGTGCTGGAGTGAGTGTGGACGTAGAGAAAACTTGTATTGTATGGTAAATACGGAGACAAAACAATCCCATGCAAATAGCAAAATAAGCCACCACAAAACAAAACTGATTCTAATGCTAATATTCATCTACTAGTAGTAATATCCTCAGGTATCTTCAGGGATGGACTTCCTGGGCTCAAGAATCTATGAAAGAGGGGTTGGGGAATTAGTTCAGTGGTAGAGTGCTTGCCTACCAAGTGCAAGGCCCTGAGTTCAATCCCCAGGACACCACCACAGAAAAGAATCTGTGAGAGGGCTGGGGATGTAACTGAAGAGTAGAGACCTACTGGACATGCATGAGGTCCTGAGGTTTCATCTTCAGTACTACACCAAAAGAAAACAAAAATTATCCCAGAAACTAGGGAACCCACAAGACTTAGGTTTCTCAAGACTATGATACTTCATAAAATATACGTGGGAGCAATGGGAGATTGCCATAAACTGGGATTCTGCGTGTTGTTTCTGCTTTAATTTACCCATAATCTACATAGATAAGTACAGAGAATTAAGTACAGAAAATACTGCACAGTATAACGGAAATGCATTTTCATCCTTAAGCCGAAATTCTAGAGTCATAAGGATGTTTTAGCTCCAAACATCTCTTCACCTCCACCACCACGCAATCAGGTAAATTCAGAAAATACATTATTTTTTATATGATAAACCTTGTCTATAATGCTTCAAGTGTAAAATCTTGTGATTTTGCGTCTTACTGTATCCAACCAAGCCCTGGATGTGGAATCCTGTAGCTTCACAGCTACACCTAGCTATGTGTGACATCATCATTTTTCTTCTGTTTCTCATTAAAATGTAGGTACATAAAGTATTAATAACACAGTGTTTCCCATACTACTGCACATATTTCCATGGATATCTGCATATTGTCTCACAACTAGGCAGTCAAACCAGGAAATGTCTGCCTTTTACACTTGCTGCAGGTACGTGGCCTCAATATATTCATGCCAGATAAAGACTCCCGATTTGACCTTTGTCATCATGTGAGGCACTTTTGTTTGTCAAGAGCCTCTTAATGACCCTTTTATCTACTGTTTCTTGATCATTATAGTACAATAGTTAAAAAATCTTTCTGCAACCAAGATGCATCATGTACAGGTACAAAATAAATGTGATGAATGTAACCATTATATGTAAAATGTACCAATACATGTTCTTGGTTTACAATAAAAAAAAAAAAATCTTTCTGCATGGCCACCAATGTGTGTTCATTGACTTCTTTGTTATTTTGTTGCAGTCTATCTCTGCTGTCAATCCAAGCTCCCTAGCAACTCACCCCAACCATCAGCAGCTACGGCAACTCTACCGGAGTGCAGCAGTCATGGCTGATGTCTTTCCCTCATTCCTCAACCTCAGAACTGCTAATAACAGTATATATTACATAAACTAATTAAGTAAACATATATTACATAAGCTAATTAAGTAAACAACACTGCTGCTTGGAACATTTCTACCTTAGAGGAAAAAAATGACATCATCAGATGAAGCAATTTTTAGAAAAGTGTAGTCAATTCTCTAAGAAGTTTGAGGGAAGCACGTGTATTTTCCTTTCATTGTCTCTATTTTGTTGGTCATTTTTTTCCCCGGCTCAGAATTGCAATCGATCTTGTCTAATAGTGAGGTCAAGAAACAGGGACAGAAAGAGGGACAGAAAGAGGTTAGAAAGAAGGACAGAAAGAGGTTAGAAGAAGTAGGGAGAGAATGAGGAGAAACAGGGTTGTGTGGCAGGAAAACCGACAGGCCTGCTGCATGGTATCAGCATCATTGAAGCTTCTGGAAATGCCCAGAAGAGCTGTAATTCTACATAGACCTCTGTGGTGTCTTCATTCTATGCTCCATCGCTATGACAGAAAACACCACTACAGAGTATGAATGGTAAATCACCCAAGGGTGGAGTTGTCAGTCCTGAGAGGCAGAAGTCTGTGCACATAGGGAAAATACTGCCACACTTAATCACACTTGCCTGACCTCCAATTACTCGTTACCCAAAGATGAGGTCAGGGGCTGACGGGCTGCAAAACTAGGGACTCTAGGACAGTCCGGGGAGGGAGGTGACTGTGGAAAACTGCATTGCTAAAGATAAAAACAACTTTTTGAACCAGTCAAAAAGAGTGTTAATGCACATTTAGCTTGGACTATCACCCAATGCTGGCCTGTCTTGCATACGAAGCAGCACCCCAGCACCTCATCTTTTATAACTGTCAATTGGTGAAGCTTTGTGTAACGTGACCAACTTTGGCTATCTTTTATAATTTCAGAATTTCAGTGATGTCTAATTCTGTATTTTAACCTGCACACCAACTCCAAATTCCATTTCCTTTTCTAACAATAGTATTAAGTCATAATAACAATGTTTACTAATAGTTTCTTAAATTCCTCTTGTTCATGGACAACTATGCAGACACATAATCTCTTTACAAATAACACATGATTAGGGCTTTTATCTGCCTTATCTCACTTGAGTGGTTTTAAATTAGAGTGTTTCCCCTAGAAAGTCTTAGCAATCAAAACTTTATTTGGGAGTTTTGCTTTTGTGTTTTTGCCTACTCTCATACTTGTGCTTAACTCTCGCTCTAGCTTTTTTTCAGATTTGTGTGACTCCTGCTATAAAGTCAGTAAATCATGCTAGATAACATATATCTTTTCTGAGCTGTTTTTGAAAGGCAAGGGGAGAGTAATCTAATCTGTGATGCAAACGTTGTTTACCAGAGGGTCAGCCCCATTCGGAAAACACTTCCCACACTACTGAAGGTGAATCACAGAACAAAACAGCGCCGCTCCCGGGGGCTTCCCCGGGCCTGGGCTCATTGTCATGTACTGCACTTGTGCTGAGGATCGCTGCAGGGGCCCGAGCCTCGGGAATATGCAGGAAGACGCCTGGCTTTGTTAGAGTTGCTTCCAGCTGGCTAGGACTTTCCACGGTAGGCATTTCTTCAGCCCTTGTGGACAGAAGTGATATCCGTCAGGGATATCTCCTCCTCTTTCCCAGGAGGCCTGGCACTTTTTTTTTTTTTTTTAAGAATACTGTATATTTAGAGCAATTTCAGGTCCACAACAGAGTTGGGGGGGAAAGTATAGAAATTTCCCCTCTATCCGTTGTCCTCACCACCACCATGCAGAGCCTCGCCATACCCGCACAAGAGTGGCACATTTGTGACCACTGATAAAGTGACACTGACACATCGTTATCGCCCGAAGTCTAACAGTTTACTTTAGGACTCACTTCAACTCTCGGTGTAGTGTATTCTGTGGGTCTGGACAAACGTGTCCTGACACGGTCCACCACTGTAGTGTCCACAGTGTTTTCATGGCCCTAAAAGCCCGCTGGGGTCTGACACCTCTGGAAGTAGAGTGCCAAGTGTGGCTTCCTTTCCTTCTGGCACTGGAAAGGAGGGCTGAACTGGGGCGAGGGCTTCCTTTCTCGTTGAGAAGAGAGGCTTCTTGCTAGCATATTTGAGAACGCTTGTCTTTTTCCAGATGAGAGTTTGTGCCCACCAGCAGGGGAGGCATAAACAGAAGCTGCAATAGCCACTGTGATCATAGAGGGGTCTGGTCCTGAGGCGAATTTCACAAGGCCAACTCCGGCCAAATATGCCCCAGAGACCAGAGAACTCCAGGGATCTTCTTTATTACTTGCGCCAGATGTCTGTCTTTCGGCACTCCAGAGATAAGGAGGAGGCCCTGTTCCCTTGTCTTTGTTTCCCTAATTAGTGGTCTTTAGGACCTTGGCTCTGCTTGAGCCCGACCTGGAAGCCTGTTTACCAACCATCTTATCTACTGACAGCAGACATCTCTTCCTTGATTTATAGCCCTACAGCACCAGTCTTATCTCCTCTGCTGGAGATTTCAGCCGCCAGCAGGAGGGACCACGTCCAAGTCTTTAGAGCTCAGGGAATGGGAATCCAGCGCCTTGCCTGGGCCGAGAAGGTATTGATATTTATTGGGTGTGCCAGGGTGGCACACGTCAGTAATCTTAGCACTCTGGGAGGCCGAGAGACAGTCTCTGGGAGGACTCTAGTTTCAAGACCACACTGGGCAATTTAAAATTTAGCAAGACCCTGTCTCAAAATAAAAACAGGCTAGGGGTGTAACTCAGTTTGAAGGCCCTGGGTTCAATCCCTAGTACTGCGATAGATAGCTAGATAGCCGTCACACAAGCAAGTATTGATGTTAAATGGGAACAAACTTGCTTGTGTTCATTTAAACTCAAAGTCAGTCCTTCCGAGCCAGGAAATTGTCATGTTCCTCTTGATTCTGCCTTGATCTCAGAAGCCCCCAGAGTTTGCAGAACTATCAGGAGTTGCTGATTAGACCCGTGACTGGCTTTGGGTTTTTCTCAGTCACTGGGAAGTGTAGGGGGGATCTCTGCTGTGTCCATAGAATGATCTAGAACCTCAAACGATCTCATTCTCACCAGTCTCTACAGAGCACAGAATTTCTCTCTCTCTTTTTTTTTTCCCAGTGGCTGGGGATCAAACCCAGGGTCTTGTGCTTGCTAGCAAGCACTCTAACCACTGAGCTAAGTCCCCAGTCAATGAACAGAATTTCTCAAGCTCTCTCTTCCCTTCATCCTCAAACCATTCTCCCTGATGTGCCGCAGTCCTGCACTCCTGTGTGTATTTAAGGCCCTGGGCCTAGGAAAAGCTCCGCTCGTGTGCAATTAATGGATTTGTGTTCTAGGAAATGGTAACAGTGTGTGCAGATTATTTTCAGAGCTCTGTTTATAGTCTATTAGTGCCTGTTGCCTACTTCTAATCTGTAGCCATTTTGCTGCTGGAGAAGCAAGACTGTTAGAAATCCAGGCAGTGCTGCAGGAGATGGAGAGTATGGGGCCGCACAGATGCCGTGTGACTCACCCCTGCTCAAGAGTCAAGCCCTGCACTGCACTACAGTCATTAAAAGGTGGCCTCAGAGGTGAGGGTTCAAATCACAGCTCAACCACGATGTAGCCCTGCAACCTTGGACAGTCTACTTAATCTTAATTTCCTGTGTCTCTAGAGAAGGAAAATAGCAGTACTGACATCACTGGTAGCTCTCTGTGTTAAATGGCATAATGCACATAATGAACGTCAAGCATTTTTTAACCACATAGTATATGCTCAATAGTGGCTGGATTTTACCATTGTTCCCGTGTCGATTCGTATCCTATAAAGGGTACTGAGGAAATTCTTATTATATAAAGAATATATATATATATATTTATGCCAGGGATTGAACTCAGGGCCTTATTCTTGGTAGGCAAGCACTTTAACCATTGAGCTAAATCCCCAGCCAATATAAAGAGTATTTGACCTTCCTTTTCTTCTGTGCTGGAGACCGACCCCGTCTCCTGCATGTTAGGCAGATGCCCTACTGAGCTAGCTTCCTCACTGAGCTGCAGCCCAGGCCCCCATCTATATCTTCTCTTCATTTCTCTGCTGCGGTTCAGTTGACATGAAAGAGAAATCATAGGGCCAGAAATTACAGTGAATGTTTAAATAAAAAATTTATTAAGGTAGGGCTGGGGATTTAGCTCGGTGGTTAGAGCGCTTGCCTAGCTAGCACAAGGCCTTGAGTTTGATCCCTAGCACCCCACCCAAAAAATTATCAAAGTAAAAAAAATCATATTATGCTCTGTAATCATATATCCATTAAGTACTTTTTGTGTGTGAGACAGTCTTTCTATAGGGCCCAGCCTGGCCCTGATCCCACTATGTAGCCATCAAGTTTGCTGGGATTATAGCTGTGCACTACTGTGCCTGATTTATTAAGTACTTTTGTATTCATGACCCTGTGCCTCAAATAATACTTGCTTAATACGTACTTTTAATTTTCAGAGCTGTCTCAGGAGATAGATGGGATAGACAATGATGGTGTTAGAAAGGAGGGGAATCTGGCTAGGCCTTCCAGTGTGCGCCAGGCAGTACTTGTTTTCTAAGGGTGCTAGAACAAAGTTCCACAATTGAACGAGTTAAAATAATAGAAAGTTATTATCTCACAGCTTTGAAAGTGAGGCTGGAAGTCCAAAATCAAAAGGTCAGCAGGACTGATTCCTTCTGAGGGCTGTGAGTGAGGACTGCTCCCAGCCATCTCCTCCTTGCTGGGGTCTTTCTGGCAAGCCTGGGTGCGCTTAGATTCTCCAACCTCTACTTTCATCTTCTCTGGGCTCTCTCTCTCTGTCTCTCTGTCTCTGTGTGTATGTGTGTGTATGTATGTGTGTGCCCATGTCCAGATTACCACTTTTCATAGGGACACCTGTCATGATGGATTCTGGGCCCGCCTAATGATCCTATACTAACTCTGTCACCTACAAGACCTTATTTTCAAATAAGGTCACATCCAGAGGACCTGGGGGTTCCAAGGACTTCTGCATCTTTCAGTTGGATACCATTATATGGGCCTCACACTCAAGCCATTGAGCCCAGTTACTATTCAGATGTCCAGTCCCTGGGCTTCTTTAATCCTCAGAATGAGAATCAGCGATTGCCTTTTTTTTTCATTACCTAAAACATTTGACAAACAGCAAAAATATCAACCGAGAAATATCAGGCAAGTTGTTCTTTCCTTTTCCCTCTCTTGACCTTTAGAAAATTTTGATTCTGGGCTGAGGATTTAGCTCAGTGGTTACAATGCTTCACTAGAAAATTTTGATTCTGTATGCTTTTTTTTTTTTCCTACCAAGGATTGAATTCAGGGGCTCTCAACCACTGAGCTACATCTCCACACTTCTTCTGAGACAGCGTCTTGCTAAGTTATTCAGGCTGGCCTTGAACTTGTGACCCTCCTGCCTCAGCTTCCCAAGCAGCTGGGGTTACAGGTGTGCACCACCATTCTTGGCTAGGCTTTTTTTATTTCTGTGGCAAGGCTACATCTTTTGGATATAGCAGAATAGCTTATTAGCCCCTTGTAGTATAAGAAAGATCTGTAGGCAAAATATAAGACCCAAACAAGTATAGTATACACCCATTCAATGTCCTAATGCACAAAGGCATTTTTGTGTATCTTTCCTGTTTTGTTTTGTTTTTGTTTGCTTGTTTGTTTATGACAGGGTCTTGCTATATAGTCTGGGCTGGCCTTGGACTCATTAGGTAGTTCAGGCTGGCCCCAAACTCATGGCAGTCCTCCTGCTTCAGCCTCCCAAGTGCTGGGATTGCAGACATGAGGCACTGAAGATAGAATCTAAAATAATGACCTATATCAAGGTTTGCAAACTGCAGCTAGCCACCTGTTTACTTGTTGTTTTCCTTTAACTCTATTTTGAATACTTATAGACCCACTGGAAGTTGCAAAAACAGTACACTGAGATCCCTGTACCTTTCACCCAGCACCACCCCGCAGTTGCATATTAACTATCAACTATTGCTTTTTTGAAGAGGGTTGTGCTGGGCAGCAACAATGTATCAGAACTGTTCTGGTGGAAGTCTGAGCTGGCTCAACCCACCCAAAGCAGAGCTGCTGAAGGGAGCTGGAATCCTATTACCCTTGCACATTCCCTCCTCTCAGGTAGGGGGTGACTTCTGGCTCTGATTGGGCTCCCTGGCTCTGGCCCACGGGAGGATTTCTGCCATCCGGGGGGATGTTGAGGTCTGCTCTGTGAGGAGAAAGGGGCCGACTTTGGCCCCGCCTGGGAGAGAGCCAAGGGCTGCCATCAGGGAGGAGACGGCGGGTGCTCGGTTTACATCTAAGTCATTTGCATCGGGGGCCATTTGGAGAAAAGCAGCCCATTCAAAGGGAAAGAAATGGGTCTCTGAAGAGGTGACGGCCAATGAGATGGGCAAGACATAAACTGGTGACAGCTGAACTTCTGAGAGCTAAAATGAGGCACCAGAGCAGTATTAAAGGAAGGCTGCCTTCCAAGTGGAGCAGGCCTGGGGAGAGCTGGGGAAGATTCTAGCAAGTCTGGTGGATGGCAGAGGTCCCATTTTAATAGACTCCGTCCACATATTCTGTTGTTCTTTTTTCCTGCCATACTGAGAATGTAACCCAGGGCCTCACACATGCAAGGCACAGGCTCTACCACTGAGCTACACTCCCAGTCCTGCTCTTGCTTTTTCTAGTTATGAAAAGGTAAAGATCCTTGTTGAAGAGCTAGACAACACAGAAAGATGTCAAAAGAAAGTAAGTCCCACTTTTAACCCTGCCACTTTATAGTATAGTACACCAAACAAAATTTGTTGCTGTCCTTTGTTGTGAGAAAGGCATGTTACAAGAACAGAAAAAAATATTTTTTGACAGGGTCTTGCTATGTAGTTCAGACTGGCTTTGAATTCACTATGTACCCTAGGCTGGCCCAGAACTCGAGGTGATCCTCCTGCCTCAGCCTCCAGAGTGCTGGGATTACAGGCATGTGCCACCACGCCCAGCAGGATATTGTTGATAAATTTAAGCCATTTGTTTTAAGAGGAAAGTGATATTTTCCTTTCTAAAATTATGTGGTCTAAATTTTTTGGTAAATATACCAAATACTTGTATTTTCTTCCCTCTTTTCTGTGTGTGTGTGTGTGTGTGTGTGTGTGTGTGTGGGCGTGCACACAAGGGCGTATATGTTACAAATTGGTCTCATTCTGAGTATACGATTTTATATAGTTTACATATTTCTTTTCTTTTTTTTTTTATTTTAAACCAAGAACATGTATTGGTACATTCTACATACAATGGTCACATTCATTACATTAATTCTGTACCTATACATGATACATATTTCTTTTCTTTAAACATTAGAACATGTATTTCTCTGAGTCATAATGTGTTGCTTTTTAGAATTTTTTTAAAATTACAGACAGCACATTTATATCAGAAAATTAGAAAACACAGAGACATAAATTTAAAAATAAGGACAATATATTCCTACCACTGAGATACTCAAGATTGTTATCACACTTTAGGGCAGAGGCCCGTGGATACTCTGTGTGTGTGTGTTTACCAACAGCAAAGCAACAAAGTAAATGATACAGGTTTTGGGGATTTAGCTCAGTGGTACAGGGCTTGCCTAGCATGTGGGAGCCCCTTGGGCCAAACCATAGTACAGAAAAAAAGTGAGTTCCATGGTATGTATCTGAATTGTATCTCTGTTTAAAAGCAACAACAAACCTATCCAGGTAGTGGCCAGTGGCACGTTTGTATCCCAGCACTGTGGGAAGCTGAGGGAGGAAGACTGCAAATTTGAGCCTGGGCAGTATACTGATTTAGCAAGAACTTGTCTCAAAAAACAAACAAACAGAAAAAAATGGTGAAGGTGAGGGGCTGGGATGTAGCTCATTGTAGAGACTCTGGGTTCAATCCCTGGTATGGCAAACAAACACTTAACAAACTGACAATAACTAAATCAAGAACAGAGACAAACGTATATGCGTATTTCAGACAGTGATCTCGGCTTGTTCCTTTTAGTCAATCTTCCTACCTGGGCCACCGAACCATCCTAAAAGGACCTGCATGGGGAAGGAGGCAAGGCAGAGAACACTCTGCTTTATTTTACAGGTGAGGAAAACTGAGGCTTAGCATGAGTGTAAGCTGTCCCTAGAGCCTCAGGAGCAGTAAGCAGAGTCAGGACTTGATCAGCTGGAGATTTGCCACTGCCCAACTCAGGCTGCACTGCTCCCAAGCCCTCCGGCTTCCAGGCTGGTGCCGACAGGTTCTGTGCTGAAGTGGCACGGAAAATCCCGTCTCTCCTGCTCACGGGCACCTGTTCCCTCCTCTATCCTTAGCTGTTTCTCCTGTGCTGGCCTCTAAGCTGGGTACTGGGGATGTAAGGAGAAGGGGTGGGAGAAGCAGATGAAAGCACAGGTTCCAACCCAGAGCAATAACTGAGTGTTCAGGGAACGAAACACGGGGCCGCCGGGGCCGCTAGATTTGTTTCCCAGGTTGCTGGGTGAAGTACCACAAAGAGGGCAGCTTAGACCATGGAAATTCACCGTCCCTTGGTTCTGGAGGGGCAGTACCAGGTCAAAGCAAGGCTGGCTCCCTCCGAGGGCTGAAGGAGCGTCTGCTGCAGGCCTCCTGCCTACCATCCGCGGGCATTTTTGTTGTTTCATGACTTCTGCTGAGTCACCCAGATCTTTGCCTCTATCTTCACGTAACAAGTTCTCCCTGTTCCGTCACTTTGCATGCAGATTTCTATTCTTTATTATAAAGACATGCTCATATTGTATGAGGGGCCATCCTAATGACCCTATTTTTTTTTGGGAAGGGGGTGCCAGGGATCAAACTCATTACCTCATGCTTGCTAAGCAAGCACTCTAACCACTGAGCTAAATCCCCGGCCGCCCCGCACGACCCTATTTTAACTCTCGATGACCTCTGCAAAGACCCTTTTTTCCAAATAAGGTCACATCCTGGTGTCCTAGAGGTTAGCGCTTGGACATACCTTTTCAGGGAGTCAGAATTGATCTGAGGACCCATAACAGTCGCCAACCTTGACAGAAAGGAGTAAGCCAGTACAGGATGACAGAGGGAGCCTGCACAAACACAGTTGGAACCGTGAGCCTTTGATTACAGAAAGCCACAAGGCTGAGAGTGGGAAAGGAGAGACATGGAAGAGGCAAGCAGGGCCTGCACCTTGCATGCTTTCGATTCTATCCTGGGAGTCACGGAAGATTCGGATCTGGGAGAACTGAGGTCAGAGTACCTCGCTGGGCAGCAGTGTGGAAGGTGGGGTGCGGGCCAGAAGAGGACGGGCTGGTGAGCAATCTTTGCCACCATCCAGACCATGACAGTATCCAAGGACAGTATTTGGACTGCATTATATTGCCACCGCCCAGGGACAGGATGGTGACTTCCGCACAAAGTTCCTTTCTTTCGTCTCATCAGTGTAAATGTGCCTTCAATCTCGGCAACTAAGACACAAACTACTGCTGGCCCCCACTCCCATGCTGCCCACCTCCCATTTGCTTCCCTTCTCCTGCTGGCCTCAGATCCCCTCCCCACCCTTTTTCCAGCCCTTCCACCTTTGCTTTTACACTGCTCTTTGCACAATGCTTTGTCTCCAATTGTATACTAGGCAAACACTTTGGCTAAATTCAAGAGGTGACTGGCCCCCTGGCTTCCTGAGACAGCCCATTTCCCCACGGCAGTAGCAACCCTGACAATCTGAATTGTATTTGTCTGCTGACATGGCAGATTTCTTCTAGCTCAGCAGCTCCCAGCCTAGCTGTCCTTTAGCATCATCTAAGGAGTTTTAAAAAAAAAAAATTTCCGGATGCCAGACCCCACCTACCAAGATTTCATTCCATTTGTCTGGGTTGGAACCCAGCACTGCTTAAAAGCTCCCCCAGGCGACGATGCTAATGTGCAGGCCTGGAGTGCAGTCCAGTTCCATCCCTGCAGGCAACAGAATCTCCTGGAGGGCCAGTTCACTGGGCTCCAGATCCAGACTCGCTAATTTGCATGCCTAACAAGTGCTCAGGAGGTCCTAGTAGCTACTGGTTCCAAGGATTGCACTGCGAAGACCACTGGTGACCCCTTCTATGCTAGTTAGCCCTGGTATCATCAGGGATTTGGTGAGAAATGCAGAATGGTCCCTATTCTGGTGCTGCAGAACAGAATCTGATTTTCAGAAGACTCTGTATGATTTGAGTGCAAGTCAAGGTACGAGAAGCCCTGCTCCAGACAGTAAATTCATCTACCAGGGACCGTGAAATTTTACAGAGATTGCACCTAGCACAACCCGACACACAGTAAACACTTACCAAACATAAAATGAATGAATGCCCATTAGCACATGGATGATTATTCCAGGCACCTGAGATCCTTATCTGTGGCATCTAGAAGTCTGACTGTGTATATGGCTACCTAGGCAGAAGAACAGGCTCTTTGCATAAAAGATGCAGCTGGCCCAAGTTGCACACAGTAACTGTGGCATCCATCCTTAAGCCAAGAGGTAATGCATCGCTCTCACATCAAGCGAATATGCAGCCCTGGACACCAAATGCTGAGCAGGACTCAGTTCTTCTGCAGAGGAGCTTACCACCTTGTCATCTTGAAATATTCGCTCTGCTCTTGTGGCCATCGTGGGGAAATGTCAGTGCAATAGATGGCAGGAGGGACTGGCATGTAACAACCACCATCAGTAAATTTAACCTAGAGGTATCCCGAGGGCTTAGCTGAGGGCAGTGATGCCTGGGGAGGAACCGTTAGGGGTCAAAGGATGGGGGCGAGCACCCAGAATGTGCGGCCCTGTCCAAAAGTCAGCAATTGGCCTTCTATCCTTAGGCCCAGGCTGGGAAAGTGGAAGGGAATTTTAGAGGCTGAGAAATGACCAGATAGTAAAGACAGAGAGAAAGACAGCCAGTTGCTATGGACTAAAGAAAAAAAGAGACCATGTTTGGGGAATGAGAAAGGAACTCAGTTTCACATTTAGGGCATAGGTGAGTTTTCAGAGCCAAATCCAGGGGCCCAGGAAAACAGGGAGGGAGAGATACTTAAATACCTTTAAGGATGTCTTGTCATTCAATGAATAAACAAATACTCTGGTTCATTTCATAGATAAAGAAGCTGTCTGAATTTCTTCTAGTTTGTGAGAACGAAATATACCTAGTTGCCATTTAACTGGAAGGGAAGTAGTCAGCAGGGTCCATTTCTGTATCTACTACTGTTTTTACCAAATCTAGAAAGTTCTGTGGAAGCTGCAAAGAGAATTTCTGACGAAGCTAAGAAACAAATATGTTTAATGAGGCAGTTCAATGAAGTGGGAGGCAGAGTAACCAGAGCTGCCGCTGACATAGTGCAGGTGGTGAGGGGCACAGGACAGAGGGATTTCCTGCCCCCCCTTCATTATTGTTGATTGGCCCACTAGGAATAACTCAGACCGATAATGCATCTAGGAACTTATCCAAGCTACTTAACTCAGAATTACCGAGGTGCCAACAGGCCCTTAGCTTATAAACCTGGATTTTATTATCTAGTTGCTTAGCCAGGTCTCCAAAAGGAGCCATAAAGTTTTATGATTTTCTTTAACAAGCTGACTTTTGGAATAGGGCTTTGTACTGGATGAAATTTTCCCTTAGCAGCCATCAAGTTCAGTTAAATCACCCAATCTTGTCTTGATTCCGTGTGTTGGTTGGTGGGCTGAGGTTAGACCAAATGGAATGGTTCTCTCCTTCAATACAGTGAAATGTCCTGTCTCAGCGTACATTATTGTATATGGTATACTTCCACAGATTTCTCGGTTGCTTGGTCTTTTATTGTTGCTATTGTTTATATTATTATAGCTTTCATTGCCACTTTATTTTGAGTAACTTGGGAATAAGATTTTCTCATTTTTAAAGAATACTTCCTTTTTTATTACTGGTCATTACTATTCAATTTCTTTGTTTTTTTAAATCAAAATGTTATTTAAGTATGTCCAAATTCCCAAATTGTTTGAAAAGGCAAGTGTAGGGGCTGGAGGTCTATTCAGGAATATAGCAAAGGCTTAGCGTGCTTAAGGCCTTGGATTCAATCTCCAGCACACCCTCCCACCAAAAAAAGTAAATGCAAATAATTGTTTAGAATGTCTATTGCTGAGACCCAGGAAATAATAATTAGCTTGTAATAAGAACTTGACAAAAGCCAGGTGTGCTGGTGAGTGCCTATAATCTCAGCTCCCTGCGGATTATTGCAGTTGTAGCAACAGTAATTTTTCCAGCTACAACTTAGTTAACAAAAGATCTTCAATTTGTGTTGCAGGATTTCAATTACTCAATAGTATCAAACAGGAATCTCAAGTGTATGACAGAAATGACAAGACACAGTTCTAAGAAAAAGAAAAGAAATTGTCACCCATTTACGAAGAGAGCAGTCATGAGATTGGGGGCTCTTAAAAACTATCATAGTGACCTAATCAAAAGTCTGGACTAGAATTAGTTTCTTAAACTAAAAACGTAATGCCAAGCCAGGTGTGGTAGCACACACCTAATCCCAGCACTTGGGAGGCAGGAGACTGAAACCAGCCTAGACTGTGTGTTAAAAAACAAAACAAAACAAAAAACTGTTACAAAATGAAACAAAACAAAACAAAACAAATATCATGCCAATGCCTGAACATCCAGGTTACAAGTAAATTTTTTTTTTTTTTTTTTTTTGGTGCTGGGGATCGAACTCGGGTCCTTATGCTTGCAAGGCAAGCACTCTAACCACTGAGCTAAATCCCCAGCCCACAACTGAATATTTTGTCATTGCCTGTTGGTCTGATTAATTCCAAAATTTATTTGCCAAAAGCAAGTTACAGTATCATTTTGTCACTGGTTAAACTTGTGAGCTATTTTTTAAAAAGATTCTCTCATTAGTTTGTGTTTCCAGAAAATATTTTAATAATTATAAATTTGAAAAGCTCGATTTTGGGGCTAGGAATGTAGCTTAGTGATATAGTGCATGCTTGGTGTGCCCAAAGATTTGGGTTCAATCCCCAGCACCAAAACTAAAATAGAGCCTTGATTTTCAGCAGGGCATGATGGCTCATGCCTATGATCCCAGCAATTTGGACAGTTGAGACAGGAGGATTGCAAGTTTGAGCCCAGACTGGGCAATTTAGAAATTTAGGGAAACCCTATCTCAAAAAAGGATGGGGGGCTGAAGATGGGGATGTACTCATTGCAAAGGCCTCAGGCTCAGATCCCAGTACTACCCGCCCAAAAAAGCAAGCATGATTTTAAAAAAAGCTGATCTAAATCTTTTACATCCAGGTTGCCTCCTTCAGAGCTGTCATAGTTCCTTCAATTCCTAAGGAACTGTATCACTGCTAAAGAACTATGTTGTCGCTAAGAAGATTACGGAAACTTTTCCAGACTTATACTCTATCCTTTGAATATTCTTTACGGTGGCAGGTCTTTTCCTTTTGTTTGGAGCTTTTCTTTCCAGAAACAACTTAGAGTTTACTCTCCAAATAATACAGGCAGTCTATCTGGGGGCACTCTTTGGATCCAAAACCTCTTTGGAACCAAGGGATGAGTTTTCTTGTGTGGTCTGTAATTCCATTCCAAAAGCAATCCGAAGAAGAGTTTCATATGTGTTTCAAACAAAAGAAAGATCATGGACAAGAAGTATAGCTTCCCAAAGTGGCTATTTTAAAATGACATTAATCTGGCTAGAAATCATAATGCATTCCTTAAAAAGTCCACGTAAATTTATACCCGTGGCTTCAACACATACACTCCCAAAGGTGAAAGTGCTTTTGGGAAAGATAAAGAGAACTTTAAAATGTTTTAGTTTTCAAGTACATGCTTAGGGAGAAATAATTTTATTTCCTTTCCCACCATTCACAAAAGAGTGAGATGAGAATTATTTCACTGCCCCCACTGCTGCTATTTCACTGAGACTCATTGAGAGTTGAGAACAAAAATAAAGAGAATAACAGGATTTGTGACTAGGGGGCTGCTAACCCATTTATGGCTCCATAACAATGTTCTTCTTTTCCATCATTACAGCATCTTAAAAAGCACTCATATCAAAATCCAAAGTTCCAGAAATAAATTGAGTTTAACATCACGCATAATTTAGACTTCAAATAAAATACATAATGAGTTGCATTTATATTTGATATGCATTTATGTATACACACTCATATTAGTGGGACTGGGGATTGCACCCTTGTGCTAGAAGGCAAGTACTCTAGCACTGAGCTATACTATTAGCCATTATTATTTTACTTTTTTTTTTTTTTTTTTTTTTGTGGTGCCGGGGATCGAACTCAGGCCCTTGTGCTTGCAAGGCAAGCACTCTAATCACTGAGCTAAATCCCCAGCCCCCATTATTATTTTATATTTTGAGACAGAATCTCATTAAATTGCCTAGGCTGGTCTTGAACTTGGGTACTCCCGCCTCAACTTTCCTAATGGCTGGGATTATGAGTTTGTGCCACCACATCTGGCTGTTGTCACTTTACGTATTTTATAGAACCGTCTTGCAAGACCCTGCTGAGAGGCAGGCTGAGCAGGGAGCTTCCCTTTTAAAGATAAGGCTATTGAGGGATCTAGCAGCCGTAGACTGCTTGCTTAGCATGCTTGGAGTCCCGGGCTCAATTAGCAGAATCACACAGCAGCAAAAGCTAAGGATATTGGAAGCCCTCGTGTGGGAGGCTGTGCACAAAGTTCTACGACTAGTTACCAACTGTAAGAGATTTAGGATTTATTACCACCTAGGCCAGAGCTCTTTCCTGGCAATACGCTTCTGGAAATCAGGCCAGCCCTCTGCATTCTAAAGTTCGCCCTAAAAGACTGTAGTCAGTATACAGAAACGTAATTTATTATGAAATGTTTTAGACAAACAACTATTGTAGCACAATGGATATCTGTC
>PVJO010027884.1:0-19009 GCA_004026905.1 Hystrix cristata
GTGCTTGCTAGGTGGTTTAGGCTGGTCTTCCTCGAACTCATGATGATCCGCCTTCCTTGGCTTCCCTGCTCAGATTACAGGTGTGCACCACCATACTCATTATTCAGCCTAAACTGTTTAGCAAAGAAAAAAATTTCAAAAATATTTTATTAGTACATGTTTGCCATACATAATGGTTACATTCATTAAGAGGCATTGGTACATACATATGACACATCTTAATTCTTTTTATGTCCCCTCCCCGTCGTCACCCACCTCCATCTTTTCATCCCCCTCCTATATCCAAAATATCTATCTCCCTGTTTCCTATTATCTTTCAGTTTTCTCTTTAATTTATTATATTTTGGGTTTATCATATAAGAGAAACCATACAATATTTAAGCTTGTGTGTCTGATTTATTTCACTTAATATTGTGGATTCAAGGTGTATCCATTTTACTACAAATGACTCAAATTTAAAAAGAGAGGAGAAAAGTTTTAAATTTGAAGAGGTTTCTGCGTTTTATTACTACCCTGGACTGAACTATTTTGTTGTTGATGATTTTTAGTTGGACTTTTATTCACCTTAGTTCATTAAAAAGTATTTGTTTTAAAGATCCTATAATATCATCCCCATTAATGTGATACTCTCCTGTTTCCTCTCTCCACATTCTTTTTTTTAAAAAGTATTTTTAAAGTAGTATTTGTCATAGGGATTTTATTGATCACACAGTAACAGTAAGAATGTCAGAAATGACATAATCTAAGCAAGGTGAGCTAATTAAAAATGTATATAATGTAAAAATATATGCATTAAAAGCTAATCTTATAGACAGATGTGTGCAATGGGGAGAGGGTGTCACAAGAAGTTGGGGAGCCCTCTGTGATCAGGTTGAGAATCCCATATGCTGTGAAACTGCTTTTCTCTCCATTACACTAAGTAACTTACACTAACAGATTCCACCCACATTTAAGTACAAGGTTGAATTTTTGACCTGCCATATCTACAGTCCGTCGTGACGTAACCGTGACCTGTCTTTGACACTCCCAGGAAGACTGTCAAGGTCCAACCTCTGCGCAAGTAACAGGAAGCAGTGAGTCATTCAATCTAAACTGAATGTTGAACGTGTTTAATTTCTCATGCTATATTTGTAAAGAATATATGTCTTAGCTGTGTGTGGTGGCATATATAGTAATCCTAGCACTTCGGGAAGTTGAAGCAGAAGGGTCACAAATTCCAGCCCAGTCCATGCCCTTGGCATCTTAGGAAGACCCTGTCTCAAACTGGAAAAAAAGAAAAAGGCTTGGGATGCAAGCTGTGGGTTAGATAGATAACATAAACACGTGTCTCCTCTGCGTACGTGTTCTTCATAATTGACGTGCACTTCGAGTGGGGAAATTTTGATGGTCATTTCACTTAACAGATAACTGAAGTGCTCTTTAAAATATGAGAAACTTAATGTACTTTTTTTGGGGGGGGTTAAAGATAAAAATTTATTTTTTTTAAATTTTATTTTAATGGTACACTTTTGATGTACATAGTGATAACATTCATCATAGGGAATTTGTACCTGTACATGATATATCTTGTTGTTTCTTTTTTTCTCATTCCCCTCTGCTCCTCTCCCCTCCCTTCACCCGCTCCTTTAGTGACCAACTTAACATATATCATGAATTATGTAGAGCTTTAACCCAAAGGTAGAAGGGAGTGCTTTTGAATTGCTTTAAACAGTCCCTTTTAGTCTTCATATTCTACAGTCTCTACCAGTGCCCTAAAGATTGAAACTGATACCCCTTCTCTATTTACCAAAACAGCCACTTTGTTTGAGTAGATCAGAGATAATGTAAACAAAAGAAATACCACTTTTTTTTTCTTTTCTGGGAACTTTTTAGAATCGAATCCAAAATGATAAATTATTCAAGGTTCCTGTTGAGGAAGTGTTTTTTAAAAAATGTGTAATTGTCAGGAAAAAAAGAAATAAGAATTGGCAAGACTGCAAAAGAGTTGCTTTCGGGGATATTTTCCTCAAGGAATCAGGAACCTGGAACAGTATTTCATGGTGGGATCTGTAAAATATATTTACCATGCTGTGTCCACTCACCTTTTACCCCGTGTAAGCTGCTCTTCATCAACTGGTGTAGCAAATGAGTTTGGGCGTGGGGGTTACGCTTGGCATTTTACACTTAAAGTGCCTCTAAAGGAGAGTTTGCAGTTGAGTAAAAACTCTTCTACAAAAAGTTGGCGGGTTCTGTGAACCTAAAAAGAAGACTTACTGTCTCTCAGAATGACTTTAAATTACCGCTTGAATTGTAAATTCATACTGGGGAAAAGGTTTATGGGCAACTTTAAATGCAAATTGTTTTATTTTCAAATTTCTATGGCTTAAGTAATACAGATTTCCAATGCTGAATGTGCTCATTTGGAGCTCATGGATCTCAGCTGGCAACATCCTTTCTTTCCTCCTTGGTTAGCATTAAGAAATTCTAGAATAGATGCATCTTGCTAGTCCTACACTGACAATTTCATACCAAATGTCTCCTGAGAGTCATATGCCATGTGCAGGAATCCATCTTTATCCTTCTCACTATTATACACCTCAAAAATCAGGTAGAAACGCTCGCCATGCTGTGTCCACTCGCCAAGAATGCTTGATGAGCACGCAGCTGTAAAACCTTCTAATTACTTTGATTAGTTAACCTGTGTTGCCGCGATCTGCATGAAAAGCTTGCTTTCATCCATTCCAGTCAGCGTATCGCTCCGTATCCCCAGGATTTCGCCAGAGTGGAGCTCCGGGTAAGTTGGTCATCTCACTCCTTGTTCTGTGGTTCGGTGTCTATGATGGTCTCTTACTGCATGGTGAGGGAGGTGGCCGGGTCCCTGACTTTTATGTCTCTTCGTTCTGCAGCTGGGTAAGGCTGGACTTTTTATTATGTGACAGTGACCAGAAAGATTGTAGAACTCACATGAGATTTCTTTCGAGTTAGCCTAGAATGGCCCCCAGGGCTGGTTTGAGGCAGAGAGGTAAGAAAGAAAAATGTTATTACCCTGCTTTACCTACCAAGTCCCTCCTTCACTAAAGCAGCTGCTACAGGATTATGAGGATTTGGAGATTGCCATGTGTCCTGCAAGATGGGTGTCTTTGCGGTGGCCATTTATTTCCAGGGAGGGGCAGGACAGACTCCATAACACTGTACTGTGTGGGCTTAGGAAGAAGCTTTATTGTGGAAAGGGAAGAATTATTGGGCTGGGTCATCAAGGGAAAGGTGGCGTGCAGTGTCCATTCTCCATCATTCAGCGTACAGACACGTACGCTGGGGCAGGGCACCCTGCTGGACATACGTGTGGTTCTCTTTCAAGGGAGGGAGCTGTGCTCTTGATAGCCCTGCTTCTTGTAGGGCAAATGTGAGGAAGCGGCCTGTTTCAGGAAAAGACACACTGTATGATGGTGCTGTTTGTACGACTTGTCTGGAAAGGTCCAGCGGGTGGAGAGTTTGTGCTGATGAAAAGCTGCATGGAGTCTGCAGGACAGGTGTGTCTAGGGGGACTGGTTCCTCCAGCAGCCAACACTAGCATCTTCCACTGTGAGGAGGTGGCTTCTGTCACAGCTGGCCCATTGTCCTGTTAACAAGAATGAGTGCCTGGGGTCACTTCTGGCTCTTCTGACTATTTTACCACAATTGGAGGAGACCAACCAGGAGGAAGCAGGGTGAATCCCAGCTCTGGCTGGGTAATCGGGCATCTGAAGGCAAAGGAAGACGGGGTGGGTAGAAAGAAAAGAAAGGGCAGGGGAAGTTTGAGGAGAAACTTTTTATATAAAAGTACCCACCATCTCCCTGATTACACAAACGAGAGTGTGCTGGATACCAAAACCAATGAGGCTGCTAGGTTCAAATCATTTCATCAGCTATTTTTGTGATAAAGTAGGTTAGAAGATGAATTTCTATTAATTTATTTGAGAAGAAAAATGAATGATTGTGCTCTTTTGCCCTCATCCCACTCCCAGACTAGAACAGGAAACCAGTAGATTTAGTATTGTCATTAATTTGTTTAAAATAGTTGCTGCTTTCACATTCCTTTTCAGGCCTGACATAAGTTATGTGAAACCCAGTCATATCCAACTTCCCCTCCCTGTCTGGTGGTTTGTGATACAGCCCACTTGTTACTCATTCCACAGACCCAAACTCCAGGCTTCCCACAGCTGCTGGCCGTGAGAGGCCTGATGGTCAATGCCAGAGTCAGGTAAATAAGTTCCCCCTTTGCATGTGTTTTCTGTAACCCAGCCAATCCTCAAGATCCTTTGGAAAGCCTTGGGAATAATGCCCAGGAAATCTTCATAAAGGCATAGTCTCGAGGCTTCTCGTTGCCGCTCTCCCTCCCCAACTGCTCTCTGTCGAGCTCCTCATTGCTCAGCACAAACTTCCCTTTGGTACGCCTGACCTCCTCATTACGTTCCTACACACCCAAGCCTAACTTTTCCCCAACTGGGACTGTTCTACAGAGTGAGTGACTTGGCTTATGTCTACCCTTCATGGGGATCATATAACTAAGTTAGGAAAAAAAAATGTAAAATATCACAGCACAACACTCAGTTTAAACTTTGAGCCAGGAAATACTGTACTCCAAATGCCCTCGGATGGAAATCTTAGCCAGTCAGGGTAGTGGAGTGGGCCGTGGTTCTAAGGATTCACATGTGGACATGGCGATTTGGACAAGGTTATCCATCAGAGCATTTCATTTTGAAATAACAGAGGACCAAAAATAAACAGTTATTAACAGGGTACTTACTACATAAATTGTTATACGATTAACTAAAATGTAGTACAGCAGTGAAAAGACAAGGATACTTTTTAATGCACTGATATTTACTGACATCCCAAATTCATTCTCAGGTTAAAAAATAAGGTGCCAAATAGCATATATTCCATGCTATTGTTTGTGGAAAAAAGTAGTGATGGTGGAGAGTATAAGTTTGTAGAGTCTTCATGTATAGAATATTTCTGCAAGTATATGCAAGAGACCAGTATTTTTGGAAACACTTGCCTTTTGGAAGGGCCACCAGGTGGCTAGGGGCAGAGGTAAAAAATTTCACTGAAATACTTTGTGTCTTTTGAAACATGTGAATGTATTATACACTCTTAAAAAAATAGGATTTGAAAACAGCACATAAAACCTTAGACTTACTCTTTCAGACAAAGCTTTTGGTATTTGTTCATGGCACTTTGCCAAAACTTCTGTTCTATCATTTTTCGGGCTTTATTTTGGCAAGAGAGTAGAGCATGCTTTTTAAGTGTTGCAAAGTGTGTGGCTTAGGAACTAGGCTGAGAGCTGACTGCACAACTGCCAGGCTTTAGAAGTGGGCAGACTGCTTTACTTGTACAAACTGGGGCCCAGAAGACCTTTCATAGAGCTTATTGTGAGGAGTGTATCAGATGGAGTCCTTAGAAAGCTTTCTGAGACTAAATGCCCCACACGTGGTAGCTAGTACTGTTGTTAGTGCAATTCAGTGTTAATTTTGTTCTGCTGTGCTGAATATGAACAGGCAGAAAGGGCTGGAGCTTAATCAGACATAAGCACCTTGGTCATTTTGTCAGGTCTCTTTGGTAAATATCAATGAAGTCTCTAAATGAGAACTGAAGGTCAGATATAGGCAATTGTATTATCTATTGCTGAATAATAAAGGACTCCAAAATTAAGTGACACAAAGCAAATGTTTACATTCTTACACAGGTTTTAAAAATCAGGGAAATAGGAGTGGCACAGCTAAGTGATTGCAGCTCAGGATCTCTCATGAAGTTGTGGTAAAGCTGTCGGTTGGGCTTGTCATCTCCGAAGGTGTGGCTAGGGATTGATGATACTCTTGCAGAATGGTTACTCTCTGAGCTACTAGTGGGAGTCTTCACTTTCTTACCCTGTGGGCTTCTCAGGCCTGCATGGGTGTCTTTGCAATATGGAAGCTGGCTTTCTCCAGAGTAAGTGATCCGAAGAGCAAGGGTGACTTTTATGATACAGACCAAAGCGTGTACAGTCACACCTGCTTTATTCTGTTCCTCAGATGCCAGTATTTAAATCCAATCCAATCCATACACAAAGGGTGGATCACACCTCTTCAAGGGAGAAGAAACATAAAATTCAAGGACGTAGTTTTAAAATACTCCCAAAGAGGGCCGGAGGTGTAGCTCAGTGGTGGAGATCTTGCTTAGCAAATGTAAGTCCCTGGGTTCAATCCCTAGCACTGCAAGAAAGAAACAGAGAAAAAGTTCATATTATTATAATCAGTGCTGGACGGTTAGTGTAAACTGAGACTCTCCGGGGCAAACCAGGATGCACAGTCACTGAGCTATATGCTTGTTCACAGCATCTCATGTAGGTAAGACTTAGACACCTATTATAAACAGGCTAATTCAATAAGATTTTTCTTATTAAAGATAAGTAAAGTTCGTAAGAGGATCAGAGAAGAGAACACTTCATCAAGGGGAGGAAAACTTAGGACATGATTCTAAGTTTTAGGTGTCCTCCTGTGGTGTTAGGCTGCTAGACTCTTCAGCTTCTCATATTTCTGTTCCTCCAAAGGTAGAGATAGCTTGTTTCATCTCACCATTGAAAGTGCTCTTATACTTCTTCCTTAAAAACTCCCAAAGTGCAGATCCAGATAATAATTCTTGAAGAACCACCCAGAGCCTATCACTTTTCACATGATGATTAGAGTACTTCGGTGTTAAACATCTCCTTGGGTATAGATTCAAGCTAATTGAAACATACACCTATATATCATACTATCAGTGCTGAAGCACTTAAAAGTTTTAGACAGTATTAAAAACTCAATAACTGGGTTCCTAAGCAACCTTCAGGTTATAACCATTCCATTAAAGAACAATCGTTTCAAAGGGAAAATAGAAATTAGACGCTGGTAAGATTCAGATTAGTAATAGGAATAATCTTGCAGAAATTCCTACATATTTTCTTTAATAAATATATAAAATCTTTCGGCTCATCTTTATTAAGGTATAATTGACAAATATTGTATACATTTAACATGTCCATGTTTTGCTATGTAAATAAATCCTGACATGATTTCCACAAGCAAGCAAATTAACCTATTCATCATCTCACGTAGTTACTTTTTGGTTATCGCTAAGAACTTTTTAAGATCTCTCTTAGCAAATTTCAAGCATGCAATATATTAACTGTGGTCATAATACTAAATTAGAGCTCCAGAACTTAGATAAATTCTACCTGAAAACTTGTTCCCTTTGGTCACCATCCTCTCATTCTCTCTCCACTGCACAGCTGCTTCTCTACTGTTTCTAGTACTTCAGCATTCTTGGATGTCGTTTATTAGGTTTTGATTTAAGAGAGATCATGCATTATTTGTCTGTGCTTGGCTGATTTTACTTCATAATGTCCTGTAGGTTAATCTATATAATTATCAATGGCGGGATGTCCTTCTTTTCAGAGACAAAATTTTCCTCTGTGTCTGTATTTCTAGATCCCCTCATCCATCAGTGGATCTTTAGATTTTTTTCATATTTTGGCTGTAGTGAATAATGCTGTAATGAATATGGGAGTATAGATGATCTCTTTGAGAACTGATTTCATTTCCTTTGGCTATACAGCCAGAAGTAGGATTTTTAGATAATATGGTAGCTTAATTGTTAGTTTTTCAGAGAGTGAAGAGCACCATACTATTTTCCACAATGGCTGAACTAATTCACAATATCAAGAATACTGTATAGTTTTCCCTTTTCTTATATACTTTCCAACATTTATTTCTTGATTTTTTTTTTAAATAATAGCCATGCTACCAGGTGTGAGATGATATCTTGTGGTTTTGATTTACATTTCCGTAAGGACTTATGATGTTGAACATGTTCATATGTCTGTTGGCTATTTGTATGTTACATTTGGAACAATGTCTAATCAGGTCCTTTACCCATTTTTTAATCTGGTTGATTTTTTTGCTCCTGAGTTGTATGAGTTCCTTATGGTTTTTGTATATTAGTGTACTATCAACTATGTAGTTTGCAAATATTTTTCTCCCACTTTGTGTGTCGCTTTTTTTCATTTTGTTGTTTTTCTTGCTGGGCAGAAATGTTTTGCTTTGATGTAGGGCCACTTGTTTATTTTTGCTTATGTTACTTGTACTGTCTTTGTGATATCCAAAAAAAATCACTGCCGAATCCAGTGTCAGAGAACTTTTCCACTATATTTTCTTCCAGGAGGTTTTTATTTTATGAAAATATAAAATTTTCATAATCAAATAATAAGAGAACAACAATAGTTATTACACTGTGCACTGTTATCTTCAAAGTACTTACCAGAACACAAGACATAAACCAAAAAGATTCTTACAAAAAAGAAGCAAACAGATAACACAAATCTTTCTTTTCAATCAACTAAGATAAACTAGTAATACGAATGAAACCAATTAGTGTATATATTGAAATATTTTTAAAACAATGCAATTTGGAGTTTGGAGAAGTATTAACTCAGGTCTTTAAGATTTTTGACCCATTTTGAGTTAATTTTTGCAAATGATATAAGTATCTAATTTCATTCTTTTGCATGTGGATATCCAACTTTCTCAGCATCATTTCTTGAAGAAACTATTCTTATTCCATTGTGTATTCTTGGAGTCGTTGTCAAAGGTTAATTGACTATGTATGGTTTATCTCTGGGCTTTTTATTCTGTTCCATTGGTCTATGTTTCAGTTTTCCTATGTTGAATCATCCTCGCACCCCAGGGAGAAATTCCACTTGATTATGGTGTGTGATCCTTTTAACATACAACTGAATGAATTTGGTGATATTTTGTTATGGATATTTGCATGTATGTTCACTAGGGATATTGGTCTGTACATTTCTCTTAGTGTCCTTGTCTGACTGTTATCTGGGTAATGCTGTCCATTTTATAGCGAGTTTGAAAGTGTTCTCTCCACTTTGGTTTGGTTTTTTTTGAAAAGTTTGGGAAAGAGTGCAATTAATTTTTCTTTAAATGCTTGGTTGAATCTTCCAGGGAAGTTATCTGGTCCTGAACTTTTCTTTGTTGGAAGATTTTTGGTGGTTTGGTGATTGTTATTGGTTTGTTCATATTTTCTATTTCTTCATGATTCAGTCTTGGTAGGGTGTATCTATCTGTCTATCTTTCTTTCTTTCTTTCTTTTTGGTCCCGGAAATTGAACTTGGGGCCTTGTGCTTGGTAGGCAAGCACTCTAACCACTGAGCAAAATCCCCAACGCCGGGTGTATGTTTTTAAAAATGTGTTCAGTTCTTCCAGATTATTCAATGGGTGGGCATAAATTTATCATGGTCTGTTATAGTTTTTTTTCCCCCTGTGGCATCATTTGTAAATATTTCTTATTCTGAACTTATCTATGAGTTTCTCCCTTTTTTCTAAGTCTAGCTAAGGTTTTGTCAATTTTGTTTTTCTTTTCAAAATACAAACTTAGTTTTATTGACCTTTTTGTTTGATTTTTTTTTTTCTTTTTGGTCTTGACTTTGCTTATTTTGACCTGATATTTTATTTTCTTCCTTCTGTAAATTTTATGCTTAGTTTGTTCTTTTACTAGTTGCTTGAGATGTAAAGTTAGGTTAATTATTTTGAGTTTTTTCCCTAATGCAGACACTTGTTGCTATAAAGGTTCCTTCTAGAACCAGTTTGCTGTCTCCCATTAGTTTTTGTATGTTAAGATTCCATTTTCCCTTGTGTCAGATATCTTTTGATTTCTCTTGTGATTCCATTTTTTTTAATCTATTGGCTGTTCAGATCTGTGTTAATTTCTACATATTTGTAAATTTTTCAGTTTTCCTCTTTATGGCATAATAACTTTTATAATTTATTCATATTACAAATAAAACTCCCCCAAAAAATAAATAAATAAAACTCCAAACCAGTCATTCAATCAGAGCAGCTTTTTTTCCAGACTATGTATTTTCTAACCTTTAGTCCAGTTTCTGACTATGATAATACTATCACAACAGCAATATAGGCCTGATCTACTTTGGTACTAAAGCTGCCTCACCTTTCAGACATGCAATATTGAAGGAGAAGTATCTTTTAAACACTTTGTTATTCCGGTAGGTGATTATTTGTCCCAGTGGCATCCCCGTAGAAAAATAATGAGCCACATAAATTAAAATTTTTAGTCAGATGTAGTAGCATATGCCTGTAATCCCAGTTGCTCAAGAGGGTGAGACAGGAAGATAACAAACTTGAGATCAATCTGGACAGCTTTGTGAGATACTATTTTAAAATAAAAAATCACAAATTCCATTGTTTTAAAAATATTTCAGTGTATGGACGCAGTTGTATCTGGTTTTGTTATGTGTTTTTGTTATTGCTGCTGCTGTTGTTTTATAATTTAAATATTGTTTGGATTCTCTTAACCTGTTTCTTTATCTCAGGATCAGGCTTCTCCTCTTTACTTTCCCAATTAAGCTTATTTAGGAATTTTTAGTATTCCTAAGGGATTTGGGGTGTGATGGGTCTGATAAGGAGCCTAAATTTAACCAAAACAAAACAAAAGAAATGTGCTTCACCTTGGGCAACTAACTTCAGCTGGGTCCTGCAAGTTGTTTTTAAAAGGTAATTTTTTAGTTATGATTTTCTTGTGTTCTTTTTACCTTTTCTTTCTTCTGTTATACCTCACCACCATCTCCCATTGAGGATCAACACACGGAGCTTGGAGAAACAAACCCCATCAAGCTTCTTCCCCAATGAAAGAATATAATAAATTCCTTATGCTGAAGAATTATATATTAATATTATCTAAATTTTTCACAGGTACTTTAACTATTTAACAGTCGAAGTGAAATTCTTTTAAATTTCCAACCTACCCTGATTCATACCCTTTAAACTCTAGTTTATTGTTTGGGAAGGATAAAAACATTTTCCCCTATGCTCCTATATTCTGTGGCCGGGGCCTTGGAAATTAAATGGACAAAAGACATATTAACAAGAGAAAAATTGTTTATTAACACATCCTGAACACATCTATGTGGGAGAAATTGTGTATAAGAATTTGAGCTTATGTAGCAACTTTACAAAATAAATAAATTGCTGAGAAGAGGACAAAGGAAAGGGATATAGGTTTTTAGGGGCAGCATACCGGGAAAAGGTGAGCATGAGAGAGAAATTAATGAAAAATAAAGTTTTTTGCAGTAAACAGTGATGCAGATTTCATCTCTCCTCTGATAAGACTCTCCACTTGTCACAAGGGAAGTCTGAGTTGCCCTCTCCCTGGCAGAAGAGAAGGAAACTCCTTCATAAATGGAGTTATGTGTCCTGTTTTTAGGCAAAGGATGGGGGGAGGGGAAGAGGCCTTTTTGTTTGTTTCTGCTCTTAACTATTTCCAAGTCAAGATAATTCTTTTGCTAAAGTGATGTATTTTGGAGTGGCATATGCTGATCCTCTATAGTGTAAAATTCGTATCCTCATTTGCCAGTAGTATGAATTTCCATAATATGGAGACCCTTCAGTAAGATGACATCTCCCCTTGTGAGTGTGGGCGTTGGTGTGAAAATCTAGGTCAAAATACTGAGTTAACCATTCACTGACTATGAGATACTGATTAAGTTAACAAACTTCTTCGGGCTTTGTGTCTTTCTGTATCACAATGATAATTAACTCATAAAATCGTTGTGAGGTTTAAAGAAGCTGTAGTATGTAAAATGCCTAATATTTGGTAAACAGCCATAAATAAGAGATCTTACTTTCTTTTGAGGAAAAGATATCCATTTATAAACCAGTAAGCCTGTGCTTTTTAATGTCTTCTTGGGCCAAGAGCCTGCGTCTGGCCTTTTTACATATATTGTATAAATTCTTACAACAGCACAATGAAGCAGAAGCTTTTCAGGTCAGTATCCACAAAGAACATTGTAATAGTTGCTTTGTACACTGAGGTGAACAGGTGAGCCGGCTTCAAACCAGACGTGAAGCACCCAGGGCTTTTGGCCAGTATCCTGGCAACATCATAGCATATTTGGGATGTCTGAGTGCTTCAGCACATCATTTGGAAGCTTTTCTGGAAAAGATTATTCCCTCCCACTCTGCCTAGCAGGATGATTCTAAATAATGGTGCCAGGCTCTAGCCTGAGTTGCGGGTTAGGTAGCAGGCTGTTTATCAGATAAATG
The DNA here is from genome assembly GCA_004026905.1 of Hystrix cristata. Classification (NCBI taxonomy): domain Eukaryota; kingdom Metazoa; phylum Chordata; class Mammalia; order Rodentia; family Hystricidae; genus Hystrix; species Hystrix cristata. The sequence continues at coordinate 12,111 of PVJO010027884.1, forward strand.
ATGGATGAGATCAGAGTTAAGAAGATGAGCTCAGTTTTTAAATATGAATTTCAAGGAACTTTGGGTCATCAGTAGACAATATCCAGAATGACAGGTGGGGCCAGAGCTCTAAAGAGAGGTCTCGGTTGAAGAAAATGATTTCAGTTTTCTACCTGCATCTAACAAATCGTGACATTCATGGTGATGGGGGGTTTCCTGCAGATATTATGGTTCAGAAAGAAGACACTGAACAAGGAAAATTATTTTGCTTTTGTTTTGTAATATGAGCAAATTGAGTATATTGGTAACAGTCAAGCCTATACAGTTTCTGGGGTATATAGTATATATGACAAGGTTTAAAACTTGAAGAATTTTCTAAATTCAAGGCATTGCTCTTGCAGTAAAGATCATCTTAAAACCTGCTTCTATAACGAAATACCAGAAAATTTGTAGCTCATTTTTTAACACTGAGCACTTTTTTAACCTTTTCCAGTTATATCATGCTCCTATTTTTACAGAACTCAGAGTGGCAGATGTGTAATTACAGTGATATTCTGAGTGGTTGTTCAAGCATAAACACCAGCTTCGACAGTCAGGATCTTATAATTAGGAGCAAGTCGTCGGCCACAATTCTCAAAAAAGTGGGATGGGACCAAGTAAAAGCAGCCAAGGAATAGATCTTACCTGAAAAAATGAAAAAGCAGCTTCTACATACATTTTTTCTTCCACTGGTACATCCATTGTTTCATTTTTATATATTTTTCTGAATAGTTCCTGCCAACATAGAGGAAAGAGTCACATGCAAGAGAACCCTGCTGCAAATGAAAACATAGTTATTCAGAAGGACACGTTTTGCTGCCAACAGGCTCACCATGAACACCATAACCACGGGGCAGTGAATTTCCTGCACTTTCTTTACATCTGTTCGTATCAGTAGAATCTATGGGTATTACAGAGACGAGCATAAGAGAAAAAGACACCAAGCTGACTAAACAGAAAACGCACAAAAGTACCTAACTGCATAAAATTCAATGCTAAATCTGAGAAATGAAGTAACAGATTTACAAATCTTCACAAGAACTCACAAATTCTATCAAAATTACACATGTGTTTATTGGCCTGTTTCTTATTAAGTTAGGGAAAACAGACTTTTTTATGCAAATACTTTGTGTCACATTGATGAATGTGTGCTTTTATTCATCTAGCAAATATGTAATGAGGGCTGTGAGCAAGTCACTATTGTTAGCTCAGGGTGAGATATTGGATTGGTGAGAGAAGAATCCATCAAATAATTTATAATCTGTTGGGTGCTGATGATCTAAATAATATCCCCACTGTGATGTTGTCAAAATTTACCTGCATTTTAAGCTGAAGATAGAACTGTCCTAACATCCAATTATACTACTTCTCAGTATATACTTATAAAAGTTAAAGTCAGCATACTATGGAGATATCTGTATATTCATGTTCATTATGGCACAATTTCCAGTAGCTGGGATATAGAATCAGCCAAGGTCCCAGACAATGGATGAATGGATAAAGAAAGCATGAGATATGAAATGTCTATATATATCTATCTGAGGTATGATCAAATATGGTACATTTTTAAACTTTAAAAGATTATTACAGCAAATGAAACATTGCATTACTACTCCCCCCCCCCCAAAAAAAAAGAATCTCCCTCACTTTCGGTTTGACAACACTTATCCCATTGTTTTGCCCTTTCTGAAGCAGTTTAGGAAGTCTTCTTTCATGAATGTCTTTAATTTTGCAGTCCTGGCTGCCTCCATGTCCTGAATTGATTCAAACATTTACCTTTCATGGTGATTTTGACTTTGGGGAAGAGAAAAAATTGCATAGTGCAAGATCCAGTGAATAAGGTAGATGAGGACACACAGTAATACATTTATGAGTCTGCCTTTCTGTTGGATGGCACTCAGTACCAGCATTCACCATGTTTTTGATCACACTTCACAAAGATGGTCATGAAAGAAGATTTCTAGAAGATTTCTATACCTGCTTCAGAAAGTGGTAAGAATAACAGGATAAGTGTATTCAAAGTGAGGGGGAGTATTTTGAGTGGGATGAAGCTGGAGATCGTCATGTTAAGTGAAATAAGTCAGACTCTGAAGGGTGAGTATCTTTTCTTTTACAGGTGGGATCTAGAAAAAATGGAATTTGGGGAAAAAAAGATGACATTAAAGTAGAAGGGAGACTATTAGACAAGAAGAAGTGAACCAGTAGGGGATAGGAGGGAAGAGAGTACAAAGAAGGGATAGAAATGATCAGAGTATGTTATATTCATGGATGAAAATACCATAATTAAACATGATACTCTATATAATTAATATATACTAATATTTTTAAAAAGAGGAGACAAAGGAATCTCTCTGGGCATGCATGTACCAAGAAAGGCCATACATGAATAGGGAGAATACTCTTCCCAAGGACCTGAACACACTGGCACTTGAGCTCAGATTTCTCACCACCAGAAGAGAAATAAATTATTATTTGATTTTAAAATCTATCCATACTTTTAAAGAATTCCATTTCACCTAAGGGGCCTCGAGTAAACAAAAGCATGCATACTATGGATTCTCTATATTTTCTAATTCTCTGATTAATCTGTCTATAGGAAATTATTTTATTTATCACTGCCTAATAACAAAAAGTTTTGAGGCAGAAGCTAAGGATCCTAGGTATAAGTTTATAAAGGTAAAAGTTTTGAAAAGGAGACCTAACCAAATGTGGTAAAGAATACTAAATTAGACAATGTTCCAAGCTACCTCTGCTCCTGGGAGTGGGGGATGGGTTTTCCGGTAGGAAGACTTGCTGAATATACTTGTGTAACAAGTAAAGGCCTTAACTCAATAGAGCTGGTTTGTGGTTCAAAAACAGAAGAAATTCAAAGAAAATTATAAAGTATCCTTTAAGGAGGTCCCATCCACTCCTCAGCCACGTGTCACTTTTTTTCTTGGCTTTGTACTGGTAACTCTAGTTTCTACTTCCCAGTTATTTTAGTGGTGGGAGGAAAGCTCCTTGCATGGTACTGTGGGGCTTAACAGAGGCAGGGTATGATGGGGAACCACTCTGAAGGCTGGTGTTGGGAGTCAGTAAGGACAAACAGGTTTTTTGCCAATCCAGGAAGGAAGTACTGTGAGAAGTGTTGGGTATGGGGAAAGAAGGAAAGAAGTACAGATAGAGTCTGTGCTTTTACCGGAGTATATGGCTTTGGATTGCTTTGAAACGCAGAATGGATTTTTATGAGATGGCTGGCTTTTTATCTGCCTAATAATAAAAGTAAGATGAAACAGTAGGGAGCTTACTCACTTCCTCAACAAATATTTATTGTGTGCCTGCTATGAACCAAGCTCTTGTGGAACTGGGAAATGGTGGCAAACAAAACAGCTTGTATTCCGGTTTGGGGTGAGGCAGGAGGATTGCCATGAGTTCCAGGTCAGCCTGGGCTACATAGTGAGACACTGTCTCAATAAAAACGAAATAAAAGAAGCAAACACGATAGGAGATAAGACCAGAGAGGCAAAGGTTTCCTCCTTGGCACCCCTCCACTTTAGGGTAGGTATTGTGACTTGCTTGCGTTCCACTTCTTCCCATTCTCTCCCTTCTCTTCCCTGTTCAATAATTTAAAATATTTGTTAATCTTCAAGTGAGTCTGGGGTGGAAACACTTTTCTAAAGTCCTGTACACTAACCCAGTGGTATGGTCTCTGGGGGAACTTCACCGTGTCAAAGACAATCAGACCCTCTAGGCCCTTTGATCTACTGGGGAGATCAGGCATAGATTCATAAAGTCGAAAAAAAGAGTCACGTAAAGTGATATAAGAAACGTGAAACTGTTAGTTTGACTATAAATTCTACAGAGAACTGGAACAGAGATGTAATAGAGAAATGGCAGTAAAAGGTGGCTTGCTGGAAACAGAAACCTCTCCAGATTGTGGGTATCATGTCATTTGGCAGTCTACTCCATAGCAGACCCCAAAAAGGAGGAAAACCAACCATAGATGCCAGGGAGAAATCCAATGTGTGTGACAAGCTATCAGATAGTCATTAGCATTCCCCACATTCCTTAGAGGAAGTCACTTGGAAATGTAGTCTGCCCATACTTCTGTATTAACAATGCTAAGTTTACCTAAGGTGGACTGAATCTATGAAACAGGGATCAGAATGACTGGGCTGCCATCTCATTCTTAGAGTCTCGGGACTATACTTGTTCTTAGCCAAAAGGCTGAGAAGCGATTGAGTCTCGGGGCTGTAGTTAACTATCCATGATTCACCTTGGGTGTACATCACTAGGATTTGCCTGAACAACAAGGTGTTTGATAAGGACACTGCAGGGTGAATGGCATTGCTGGAGGTATTAGTCCTGTGCAGCTGCTGACTTGGTTTCTAAGGGGTTACATCACAAATCCAAAAGCTGCATGGAGAGCAGAAACGGCCTCTGTAAGACTGTGATTGTTAGAATGATCATAATGTTGGGGTCCAAATCTAACAGGATTATAACATCATCTTTTTTTCCCCAACCAGATTTAGGTTCCTGAAAACACCCATGGGAGTATTATTTGACATTGAATAATTTAAAACCTGATATAGAAATAATAGAAACAGTTGATAGACTTGGGTTGTACATAAATATAAGAAATATCTTATTTTTCAGGTTTACTAAAAATCTAACAATGTAAACAGAAACCCAAACAGAAATGATAATTTATTTTACTTGTTTCACACGACTAATGATGAGTAACCCAGTGAGTTTCCATTTATTATTGCTCTTTAGCTGGAAACTTAATGAGTGTTCCCTCCCTAACCATTTCAGCAAGGGGTGTAAGCATCAAGTCAACTCAAGAGGCAGGAGGAAGGGGAACAGCACCATCCTTTTCTTTTTCGGGGTTTGTCATCTTGTGTGGAGGAAGGAGAGCCCTGGGGAGATGCGCGCCCATCTCACATCACACCCCTAGTGGAAAGGGAATCCGGGAAGGTAAATGTTTTGAACTGATTTTTGTGCCCTACAAAAAGAGAATCTTGCTAGTTCAGAACAAGGAGCAAATAGAATGCAGAAGAGAGCCAACCATATTTACTGTACATACTTTCATGAATTTATAACCCTGTAGGTTGGTGACTTCTGCCTCCTAGCTCCCAGCTGCTCCCCTGTTCTTTACCTCTCTCCATGTACATACTCACACAGACTTTGGCTGTTTAGTGCCAGGTTGCCTCTAATTATCTTCTTTTATCATCTCGGTATAGTTGGCGTTCTGTAGCCAGACATTTCTGCTTCTGCACATTCAACTAACCTTAGGTAGAAAATATTCAGGGAAAAATGCATTTGTATTGAACATATACAGACTTTTTTCCTTGCCATTATTCCTTAAACAATATAGGGATGTAAATAACTACACAGTATTCACATTGTCTTGGTGATATAAGTAATCTACAGATGATTTAAAGCACACGTAGGATCTGCAAAAGGATAGTGCAAATACCGTGCCATTTTATAGAAAGGACTTGAACATCTGCAGATTTTGGTATCCTTGAGGGAGGAGGGATCCTGAAATAAATCTACTGCAGCTACAAAGGGACAACTGTATTTTGTTGCACAAATCTCAGTTTCTTTCCTGTCAACTCTGACAGGAGCTGTTCCTGATCCAAAAGTCTTTTGTTAGCCAAAAATAAACCCAGCAATAAATTCATGTATACCTTAAATCTCACTAGTCAAATATGTTTATATCTGTAAAGACTGGTTTCCACAAAGTAGGAGTGAGCTTGCTGGGAGTTTCTCTCAAAGGGGCGGCCCTCAGCTAGATCTTTGGTTAAGGACTGAGGGTCATGGGTGCTGGAGGCCCAAGGACACATTACTGGGCCAGAGGGGCAGAGTCATAGACAAGATAGGGTATAAGGTTAGAGTGTCTGAGACTTCTTTAGGAGAGAAAGTGCGGAGGTGGGAAAAGGGTTGTATAAAGGAGTCGCTTATGCAGTTTCAGTAAAATACTACAATACTTTGCTGATTTATGAGTAAAATTGTAAAAAAAAAAAAGCAGACACATCCAAACCTGAATCTACTATGTGCGCTTGCCGGGAGTGAGTAGGAAAGTGTGAGGGGCTGAGATGCCAAAGTGCATAGCCAGACTCATTCAGTCACAGGGAGAATGAATGTACCTGATCAGCAGAAGAACTTGGGGGGCTTCGAGGCAGGAGTGTTGCCAAGTTCTAGCCCAGCTTAGGCAATTTAACGACTTAGCAAGACTCTATCTCAAAAAACAAAAAGGCGGGGGGTGATAGGGGAATGAGGATATAGTTCAGTGTGAGGCCCTAGGTTCAAACAGCAGCTGAAACACAAACAAACAAACAGTGGAGAAGAGTTTGTTTCATAACCACCTGCACTAGCTGGAGCAGTCTGAGAGAACTCCGAGTCCTGCGTCCCCAGAAGCAAGCTCACACACCCCAGAGGAGCGCTGGGGACCTGAGCATGTGACCATGTGAGACAGACTTTCTTCTTGGGAGAAGCAGGCTTACTTGGCAGCAAGACTAACTCTGAATCCAGGTTATGTTCCTAATTGCCCAACTCTAACCAATGTACATTTTAATAAAAATGCTGCACATGGAAGGACTGAGCTCAGTACTGTATCCTGCCATGACGAAGGCCTTGGAAATGGAGCTAACACCTCCTGAAATGTAAGAAGATGTAGTAATCAAATGAGAAGAGGTGCATTGAGGAAGAGAGAAGCTGAGATGTTGGGTGCAGCTCCAACCTCAAAAAGACAAGATTAATTGCCCCTGAAGAAAGGAAAGAAGCTACCAATGGCAAATAGATGTACAGACTGTGCTAACTAGAAGACGGCTGGAGACAAAGTGAGACAAGCCTGAGTAATCCATTGGACATAGACACACTGAGCCTGCGAGGCCTGA
>PVJO010027885.1:0-19003 GCA_004026905.1 Hystrix cristata
ATCCCCAGCACCAAAAAAAAAAAACCAAACACACACACTCAGGAGCCGACTACCGAGGCTCAGGTTCAGAGCTGATCTTTACCGCGCTGTGGCCTTGGGCAGGTAACTCAACCTCTTGGAGTCTCAATCCCTGCTATGTGAAGACGGGGACCGCCTTAGCTCCTACTGCCTATTAGGGAATGGAGTGACGGTGTCTAGAGTGCTTAGGGAAGGAGCGGACCGGGGCAGCGCTCTGTGTGTATATTTGTTACTGTTACTTAGTTTGTGCACTGGGGCTGGGGATTTAGCTCAGTGGTTAGAGTGCTTGCCTTGCAAGCACAAGGCCTGAGTTCGATCCCCGGTACTGGGAAAAAAAAAAAAAAAAAACACTCTTAAGTGAAATAAATGGAACACTCATGAGTATACATCAAATTGTTTCTCTGATATGAGAAACCATACGTGTAAATAAGGACAAAGAGGTATAAATGATATTATATAAAAGGAAGATAATATTCAAAAGAGAGGAGAACTAGAAAGGGAGAAGGGGGAAAAGAAGGACAGGGAAAAGGAAAGAAAGGGGAAAAATAGAAAAATGTAAATAAACCTGCTATAAGTTGAGAAGGGAGGGGAATGGAAGGGAGGGGAGGGGAAGAGCAGGAGAAACCAAGATACATCATGGACAGGTACAAAATAACTGTGATGAATGTGATCATTATGTATACAATGTACCAATACATGTTCTTGGTAATAAAAATAAACAAAAGCAGGGAAAAGACATGATGCAACGGCTTCCACGGAAGACACCAGGGGCCAAACCGACGCATGAAAAGTCCCCAGCATCACTGTCATTTGGGAAATGCAAATCCAAACTACTGTGAGATCCACTTCACGCCCACTGGGAGAGTTGCTTTCTTAAAAAATGGAAAATTAAGTGTTGATGAGGATGTGGAAAAATTGGAACCCTCAAACATCATTGGTCAGAATATAAAACAGCATAGCCCCTGTGGAAAACGTTTTTCTACTTCTTCAAAAAGTTAAACATAGAGTCACCCTGTGACCTGGCAGTTCTGCTCCTAGGACCCAGAAGAATGGAAAAGATTCTGTGTGTTCACATACAGAACAAAGATATTCATGAGTGTTCATTTTAGCATTGCTCATGGTAGCCAAAAGATGGATGTGGTTCAGATGTCCATCCGTAGTGAGAAGATAAACAAAATGGAGTGTTAGCTGCGCGATGGAAGCAATAATAACATGCTACAACACAGGTAAGCGTTGAAAGCATGCTAAATAAAAAAATCAAACACAAAAAGGTCACATATTCTCTGATTCCATGTATAAAATAAAATATCCTTCGTGGGTGAATTCATCATGAGAGAAAGTAGATTAGTGGTTGCCAGGGATATAGGCCGGGAGTGGGAAGTATTTAATGGGTGCGGGGTTTCTTTCAGAGTGATGAAAATGTTCTGAACTTTAGTGGTGATAGTTGGTACAATTCTGAAAATGCTGAAAAACACTAAATTTATACAAATTTTGTTATGTGAATTTTATCTCAATATAATACATACATGAAAGTAGATTTTAAATGGACCTTAATTACTGGATTGTAGTTTTTGTGCATCTTTTGAATTTTGCATCTTTAACTTTATGAAATGAATCTCTTTTATCAATACTGAAATTAAGATCAGTATACTTTTCATGACACATGAAAAGGTTTTAAACTGGCGAAATGTCCATTAAATAGGTACATATGTAGGAAGACGAATGAAAAATGCTTTTTTAGAATCTTACCTCCTTTAGATTGTTGGCTCTGTTAATAAAAGGACTGTACTATTCTATCGCAGGGCTTTTTTGTGTGTGGTGCTGGGGAGTGAATTTGGCAGTGCTGCCCCACAGCACTCCACCCACAGCTGTTTTCAGTTTTCTTTGACGCAGGGTCTCTCTAAGCCAACTTGCAGTACTTCTTCCTCAGCCTCTCAAGGAGCTGGGCTTACAGGCGTGCACTACCCTGTCCAGCTAGCACTATGTTTTTATTTCTTTAATTTCTATGTACATTAACATTTTTTTTCAGATTTGCATATTTTAAACAGTGGGAGATAATGTGATACAAATTTTAAAATAGGTTTATTCCATCTCTGTTGAAAAGTTAATTTCCACTATGGGTAACCTTTTTTGTAACTGTTGTTATGTGTTCCTGCATTTGAAAGATAGGTGACTCTAAGTATTCTATCCTAACTCTTCCCTAATACTGATGGTATAAAATTTGCAGCTCAGAGTAACAGGATCTGATTAACTTCCTGTGGTCCAGCATTTATTGGGTGTTTAGTGTGTAGCGAGTAACATTCTCTACATTTTACACTTGTAACTTCTTTTTTTCTTGTGACAACATACTGATGAGATAAATACTATTTTTCAGATATGGATGGAGATAGAGAGATCTGGTAGGTGGTTGGGGTAACCCAGACACAGCTACTCATGTCGAGTCAGTGTGTGAAGCCAGGTGTTCTGGTTGTATGATTCAGTCTCAGAACCATAGTGCTGTATTACGCTATATTCCTCCACAAATATCTGTTCCATTACTTTATATTCTAAGATACTACTGCTTTGGTAGGAATGATGGATTCAGTGCTTAAGTGATGTAACTAGATTGTAATACTGGCATGTATTACAACATGAGTCCACTTTGAGATCTTTTTTTGTGACAAAATACATAATTTAATTTTCAGCTGATTAGTTCATAATATGAGTCTAAACATAAATTTGACCTTGAAAAGTAAAAAATTACAGTTATTATGTTTACTAATTTAAAACACATTATCTTCGTGATTCTGACTAATAAAAATTATTTCATATGCTCTTCAAAAAACTTATGTTTTTTTTTTTTTAAATTCTATAATACCTGCTTACAAAAAAAATGTTTTCTGCTTCTTGTAGGTCTCTTAGCAGGTCACCTTCTAAAATTAATAAATTGGAATTCAGTGTCTCTTCATTTACTCAGAGATTTTAAATTCTATTTTTATTGGTAAAGAAAAGATAAAGCTTACAGGTGCAAAACTAGTATTTGATATGGGTAAAATAAATTTCTTTATTCTTAGTTATTACTTTACCCATTATTTTGGTGAATGAGTTTTTTGAATTCTAGAATTACAGACCAGTAAATAGATTGTGCACACGCTTTATTTTTACCTTTTGACAAACATAACAATAATTATATGTAATATCTAAGTGCTAATTCCAGACTTGCTTTAAAATATATTTTTTGAAAATGTGCTTACCCTCTTATTGGAATAGCAATTGTTTTTTGTAATATACCGACTCAAATATTTTCATACTCTAGTTCATTACTAAAACATTAACTTGCTCTTTTGGTATTATACCCTTTTTCTGCTTTAGAAAAGTCTATATTGTCATTAGTTCATGCTTAAATAAATACTAAGGCATCAATCTTTAATACATTGTAAAGTTGTAGTTTTGCTTAGTGATTTTAAAAGTTGTCACATTTACCACAGATGCTCAGTAATATTTTATTCTGTTTTCTTAGGAACTCCCTGCACCATTACATGATGATAGTTATAAAAAAGAATTTGATGAAGATGGATATAATCATGAAACACCAGAATGTAACGTGAAGATGAAAATAGCTTGGCGATACCAGTTGCTACCCAAGACGGAGGCAAGTTACCTCACAGGCTATTTATAAAATTTGGAAATGCACTTATTTTCATTTCGTACACTCTCTTGCTGTATCCCCGTTACTCTTCAAATGCAACACGGGATATTTGTTTATTTCAGTGATTAGGTATTTCATGTAGAGTATTTGATTGAGATGGCATATGTCTTGCATATAAAATTGTGGTAATTTTTTACCAAAATAGATAATTCCCTTTCTTTCCTAATTTCCATACAGAATCCTTTGTTCTAGGTTACCAGCAAGAGTAAGTAAACTGATGGAGCCATTTATATCCATTATTGTTTCCTGCAGCTATTCAGTGTGATAGTTTTGGAATTGCTGTTTTTATTCTTACACATACTCAACCATTACCAAACTCAGTTACCTTGCCTGTCAAGAACAGGATGAGATAGGAAACAAGGGAGACGTTCCTGGAAGTCAGAGCAGGCATCAGTTAAGGCTACCCATTAACATCTCGGACTCCGTTCTTGTCAAGGGTCTATTTGTTGTTGGTGGTGGTGGTGGCTGTTGTTATTGTTGTTGTCGTCGTTTTCGGCAGTACTGTACTAGGGCCTGAACCTAGGCCTCACACATGCTCAGCGAGCACTCTGGCACTGTGCTGTATTGCTAGCCCCTTTTAAATTTTTTTTTTTTAAAGTTTGAGACAGGCTCTTCCTACACTCCCCAGGCCGCATCAAATTTGTAATCCTCCTACCTCAGCTTCTCAAGTATCTGGGATTACTGACTTGTGCCTCCGTGCCCAACTCTGTTCATTTCTTAACTCCCTCTTTTGCTTCGTCACTTTATTCTCTTCTCAGAATAATGTCTGCCAGACTTTATTCTGTTGTTTGGAAAGAGGAAAATTCTAATCTGAATGAGACATAGTTCCTTCACGCCTCTCTGGTCTTCCAGATTGACATCAGCATGTTCTTTTTTGGGGGGACAGGTGCTGGGGATTGAACCCAGGGCCTTGTGCTTGCTTGGCAAGCGCTTACGACTGAGCTCAATCCCCAGCTGCTATGGTTGTGTTCTGCACAGAGTGCTCCGCGTGCTCGGCCATCCCCGCCTGCTAATGGAAGGTAGAATGTGAGCTGAGCCCTGTTGGCCTACAGCGTAGGACGCACACTTCCTGGGAGTGTGCATGGAATGTCTAGCCTCACCCAAGCCGACTATTCTCGACCCTTCCCCTGTGTGCATGTTCACCCATCTGTGAGAGCTGCCTGGGGGAACTTCTTGGCTTTCTGCTGCCAGTGCTTTCCGCTTGCTTACTCACCAAGTCTTTCTTCTCCTAATGCAAGTATTTTTACCTTGGACATTTTTCCATGCATAATTACCTGCCTTGTCATTTTATTTTCCATAGCACTCATATGTTTTCAAGTTCTCTCACTTAGTTCTATAGTAAATTGTTAGTGCAATTCTCTCTTCCACCAGACAAAGTTCTTTGTGAGAGCAGAGAACTTGTTTTATATTCTCATATCTCTCTAGCATTTATACTATTACACAGATCGTGAATAAGTATTTAGTGCATGTTAAAGGCATTTATTCATTCAGTTGGCAAGTATTGATTAATCATTAACTGTAATACATGCGTATTAAGCAGGGGCAGATTTTCATAATTTATATGTGGAAACTGAGTAATATGATTTTTAAACTGTGATTTGTATTACTGAACAAACTACAAACTGAAGAGAGAATATTTGGAACTCATGTAGTAAAATAAGGATCAATATTTCTTTTATACAAAGAACTAAAAAATTAGCATAGAGGAGCCCACAATGCAGTTTTTTAAATGGGCAAAAATATGAAAAAAACATTCAGTGTCTCTTAAACAAACAAAAAGACCCCACATGTCCATTTTCAGTCGTAACAAGAGAAATGCGAATTAAAACTACACCAAAAACAAAAACAAAAAAAACTACACCGATCCGTTGTTTTTCTCTTATCAGACCAACAGTGATATGAAGTGTTTGGTATAACGCCAGATTAACCAGGAGGCAGAGGGCACAGAGGGACTGGTGCTCTCCTACTTTGCTGGTAGGAAGGTGAATCAGGTGCAGCTGCTGTGGAGGCTGGTTTGGTAGTATCCTTCAGAAGCACAAAAACATGCATTGTTCGAGCCTGCTGGAAATTGAAATTATGAATGTATTTACTTGGTATAAAATGAAAAATGTATGAGCCAGTTATGTAGCCTGTTTTTAATAGTAATAGATTGGAGACAACCCAAGTTTCTACCAGTAAGCAACTAATTAAGTAAATTATGGCATGCCAGAACAGTAGAATACTATACGTTAGTATCTGAAAGAGTCCGAAGTTGTTACAGGCATAACCTAGCTCACGTGGGATTGAGAAGTGGGTGCAAGAGGCCGGGATAAATGTAGTCAGTGTGCTTAGGAAGTGCATGACGGGATGGAAACAGACAGAAGAGGTAGAATTAGCTCTCGAGAACCCCAGTGGCAAAGTACTTCATGTCTTTTTAATCTGGAAAATTTATTTACATTACTTGGCTTACTCTTCTGTAAAGAGTGAAATGTTAATAATGAGTGTAAACTCTAACTTAAATTTAGCCTTTTAGTAAAGACAGGATACCAACCCAGTTTTTGATCATACAGTGCTTTTTTCCCTCAGTTTCTTTTCTTTTTACTCCCCATCTCGGGCCTGGTCCTTTTATCAGTCATCAGTATTCTTCAGGGAAAACCTTAAGCCTTCACTTTTACTGCTTGCAATGAAATCTGACTAAAGTTTGGGAAAAGGTTCCTTGTTTCCTTAAAATCTCATTGTTTCTTTCTAAATTATATTTTGGGTAATGCTTGTGTTCCCATTCACGTAGCAGTGACTAGTGCTAACTCTGTTCTGCTGTTTAGAATATGGCGCACCTGTTGGTGTCTTGCCTGTGTATGGAGTCAGCTTCCTCAAGGTTGAATATTAACAAATAACTTCAGTGCTCAGTTTTCAAAGTTTAAAGCTTGAATGTTTTGAAAATTGTGTTCTTTTTACAATTATCTCCAAATCACTGATGCTCCCATTTTCTGCAGGTGTTTGCTAATATGTCACGGTGCCAGGAGTGACTTCCTACTCTTCTCTCCTCGCTGTCATCTCGTGCCCTGCTTTTATTTTTTGTCAAGGCAGTGATCTTCATTAAAGCCAGTAGATAATGTATTTTCTTACTTTGCTGTCATCCGTCTTTTCCTACTAGAATATGAGCTCAGGAGGAGAAAGAAATTTGGGCTTTTTTTTTGTACTGGCATATCATGGGTGCCCAGTAGTCACTTGTTGGCTGTATGAATGAATGGACTGTACAATATGGAAATTGAAGGATAAGCTGAGTTAAGTTGCATTAATAAATACCACAAACAAAACAACAGCTTATTTTGACTTTGTAGTCAGTAGTCAAACTTAAGTTTATTTTTATCAACAAGCGAGTTCTGCAGAGAACATAGTCATCTTCTGGCTTCTTTGCTTTTCTCCAAAATGTCTCCAGCATGTATATTTCCCTTTCATAGTTATTTTATTTTGTTGTTTACAGTGCTGAGGGTCAAACCCAGGGCTTTGGACATGCTAAGCAAGTGCTGTACCACTGAGCTGCACCCTCAGCCCTACGGTGACTTACATATATTAATTTAGCTAAACTGGTAGCCCTTGATCGTCACTCATCACAATCTACTTAAAATCTAGGCCTCACTTTGTGATTTCCAGTTTAGTTTGTTGTGCTAGGGATCAAACCCAGGCCCTTGTGCATGCTAGGCAAGTCCTCAAACCACTGAGCAACATCAGTAGCCCTGCCACTTCTTCCGGTTTATAACAAAACCAAACCAAAGGAAAATCTGGATTTTCTATTATTTTATTTGGCATGAAATATAGTTAACTTGATTATAGTTTAAGGTTAACCAAATAGTGCAAACCCAGATGTGTTCACTAGTAGGCGTGTCCTTTTGTGTAAGCTGTCACCAGGGCTTGAAAATGCAGTCGTATTCCCACTTAGGGGATGTCAAGAGGGAAAGAATGTGCACCCTTAAATCAGTAGCATAGTTAAGTAAATCAGTGCCTCATCTAGTTCTCGGAATGTGTAGTCTTAAGAAGCGCCTTTCCTCGCCATGTGATTTTGATTCTCTCTCCAGAGTGGACTCGTCCCCTTCTCTGCTGTCTAATCAATAGTCCCTCTTCCTTCGCACTGCACAGGTGTAGCCGACAGTGTGTTCTCAAATTTCATTTCTCCAGTATTATAGAGCTCTGCTGTTATGACCCACTGTGGCTCCAAATTTCACGGCAATGTTGGGTCTTCATTATATTCAGTTCTCATTACACTTTGGCTTCTGTCTTAGTGCTCAGCCCCACAATCTTGTGACAGATGTGAGCGTGTGTAGATGACTAACAAATGTCATTTTTCCATAAGATAATTAATTACAAAGGACAACAGTGATAGATCTGATCCTCTGGTGAATCGTGACACAATAATAATAATTAATAGCATTTACACAGTGTCCTACAATTTATGAAATGTCCATTGCCAGTATTGCATTAGATTCTCACGACAACCTAATGAAATAATTATTGGCTCCAGTTTGGCTGACTAAGCTGAGACTCAAAGTGGTTTAGTGGCTGTTTGGATTCTTGCTTCCTTTGTGCCATACTGAGAAACAAGAAAAGAACATGGTAAGAAAATGTCTCCTTTAGACTGTTTGCTTATGGGACAGCTTTTTTCTGAAAGTTTTGTTTCTGCCTAACATCCTGGGGAGGGGCACAGTATTGCTTTATTGCTCTGCGTTCCTTCTCTACCTCTATCAAGGTTCATTTTCTTTGAGCACAATAGGTTTCTCCTTACTGTTACACTGTATTCCTCCATGGGAGGCAAAGCTAAGGGTAATTTAGGAATGTGAAATAGAAGTTCCTAAACTATAAAACAAAACATGTTCTTACCAAACTAGGTAAACTGGTTATTGAAGACAATTTGATATTTTTAATACATCTATTTTTATGAAGCTGATCATAATATTTCATAGATAATTATTATTATTATTTGTAGCATTTAGCTGTCTTTCTTAGAGGAAATATTTGAATGTTTCATAGTTCTGGGCCTAAAAAAATTTTGGTGTTTCTGCTCCCAGTTTCATTTTTACATTTTAATGAATTGTGTCATATATGTAAACTGTCACAACATGAAATTAGTTTTCTGCCTTGATTCATCCCAAATCTGAGACTTTTATCACATTAATATTGTAATTAGAAACATTAATAGAGACGGTGACTCTAAAAAGCATACTTCTCTTCTTGGCAATCTGGCATGTTTCTCTGAATACTCAGGGCTTCGAGAACCTTCAGCCACTAATAAATTTATTAACTCAAACTTAAAAGAAGTGGGAAGTCTCTCTTTCTTTCTCACTCCCCATGGCCAGTCTGCTAAAATAGATTATTCATGCTTGTTTGATTCAGGTAGGCTTTTGCAAGCTTCCCTGCTAGGCCTGGGAATGGGCTACACTGAGGCCCTTTCAGAGGCTTCTGACATAGACCAGGCTTTTATTGCATGGTGTTTCATTATGGCCAAATCCGAGTCTCCACCCAGTTTGTAGGCACTCTGCTTATCCTTTTGAATCAGGAAAGGTTATCACCTACCTTAATCCATGCTGCTGCCTGGATTAGGGACACCAGTGTGCCCCAGGATTCTCAAAGAGGATCCTGGAAACTTCTGGTTTCTTCTTTTTTTGCTGTCTTTACTAAATTCTATTGGGCCTCAGGGGGATTTGCATCTGAAATGGGCAACCTGGTGTTTTTCTCAATGAAGACATCAGATCAAAGTTCAGTTAGTCAAGGCCTTTCTAAAACATTAAGGGAGCTTGGACTCACACAATAAAAAGATGAGCTCTGGCAGAGATTGCAATAAAAACATTCTCAACCATAATCCGGATAAAGAATAGATTATAGGCCGAAGAACGGACCTTGTTAAGACTAATACTAAGCTTTGCTTTAGACTAATAACTACATTTAAAAACTTCGCACCCACTTTATAAGAAGCATATTTTAATGGCATATAATTTATTTGTCAGTACTTTCATAGTAAATGGGTAAATCGTTTTTTGGGAACTATAATTCTGTACATAATATTGCAATGAAAGATTAGATTGAAGCCAGCTTATCTCTTTCATTAATGAAAATGAGTAGTACCTTATGGAGAGATGAACAGTTATTTCATTAGGAAAATGCATATCAAACCCACGGACTGAATCTGAGGAAAATACTTCTGTTAGAAATGTTTTATCCCATGTTACTACACAATTTGATGTTTTTAGCCTTTTAATTTACAAATACAAATTTTTGAAATCTTAAATGGAAATATCTAGTGTCAAGCAAATTTGTGTTTTTATCTAAATTTTTAAAATATCATGCATTAAGATGTAAGGTGAGAGCCCACCACATATAGGTCTTCTGTTTCTGAAGAGATTATTACTTATCTACGTTTGTTGAATGTTCTGAAATTTGCCTGACTGGTTTTATGGTTTTGGTTTTGGGTTTTTTGTTTTGTTTTGTTTTTTTAGCATTTAGGACAATAACAGTTATATATGATTAGATCAGAGCTTTTACTAGAAGCTATTGCCAGGTGGAATTTGTTAGCATTTTGGATTGAGGGGTGTGCATGCAACGTGTGTATGTGTGAACATATGTGTGTGTATATTTTTTTCTGATGTGCTGAATGAAAACTCAGACCAGAGCCCACTCAAAGCAGTAAAATAATTACAGTAGTAGGATTTTACTAAGCTGTATAAACACCTGTCAATAGTTGTTCCAGTTTCTTAGGAAAAGGGCAATTTGCTGGAAGTGTTTATTGGGAAGTGCAAAACAGGAACTACCAGCGAAGTGGCTCTGCCAGGTGTTGGTGAGGCTGGCCTGTGTAGTCACCAGTTCTATGGTGACACTTAGTGTAACGTCTGGCTAGTTTCTGTTTGGGCCGCTCACCAGTTAATTAATTTTGGTTCATTTTCATTGAGTTCCTAGCAATTGCGTATTTAATTTTTCATTAAACCTGGAATCTTAAACATTAAATAAGAATTATTTATTCTTAATTATTCTTAAATTATTCTCTAACTTAGGATATACAGTATAGTAAAAAGTCTTTAAATCCTTATTAAAATTGTCAGTAAAGAAACATGAGAAATGAAAAGTTTAATTCCTAATTACATGTAGTTTAAACAGTGAAGGTTGTATGCTGTCTTGGAATTTGATAAGTATATGTATGTAAGTTCTTTTTTATTAACATTAAAATACATGGATCTATCATTGCTTTGTTGGATGTAGGACAATGAAATTGTAGTTAAAAGACAATTTTCTTAAATAACCAATAAGAATTGTTTTAGCAGGTTGGACCAGTGTCATCTTCAAGATTCGGTCATTATTATGATGCATCAACGAAGATCGCACAGGGACTGCTGGAGACCGCCAAGTGGCACGGGTTCTTCCTCCCAGAGAAAACGCCCTCACCTCTCAGCACAGAGCCCAGGTAAGTCAGTGGCCCACATAAGAGCGAATGCTGGCTTGAAAGGCTAATAGAATGTACTTTTCAGAAGTTTTCAAAGGACACATATCTCAGCGTACACAGGCCAATAGTAATGTTACGTTTCTATAACATGTAGTCCTAACTATACATAGATTTCCTGAAGTTGCTTGTGTGCTGTCGTCTCCTCTTCCTTGCTCATTGTCCTCCTCCTCCTCTTCCTGCTCTTCTTCTTGTTCTCATTCTCTTTCTTCTCGTTCTGGTTCTGTACTGTTAGACTGGCTACCATTTTAATTTACTGCTTGAAAGCCCTAGATACCAGGGTGGTTACGATCTCTGGTTTTGTTTTCAAAAAAATGTAAAACAGTTCTAAGTCAGTGACTTTCGACATGCAGATACTTAATAAATACTTATTGGTAATAATAGCAGGCAAAATGATACAGATAATACTCCTTGCTCAAAGTTTTGGGCAAGTGTACTTTCAAATAGTAAATAAGTATATACTTTCCTAGGACTATTTCTAGTTATGCTGTAAATAAAACAATCTGTGTAGTTTTAGGTGACAAGAGAATTTAGAATTTGAATTTTATAGTAAAGAGTTTTAAATGTTAAAACAATCCAAGAAAGGGTTGGGGATTTAGCTCAAGTGGTAGAGCGCTTGCCTAGCTAAGTGCAAGGCCCCAAGTTCAATCCGCAGCAACCCCCCCCCAAAAAAACAATACATTTATACTGCTAATAACTTCAGTAAAACAGAATGTTGTGGGGCTGGGGATTTAGCTCAGTGGCTAGAGTTCTTGCTTTGCAAACGCAAGGCCCTGAGTTCGATCCTCAGCACCAAAAAAAAAAACCCCAAAAAACAAAAAAACAGAATGCTGAAAATTGCAGGACTTGATATCGAATGGTTTGTAAAGTGTTAAGAATATTTTATTTCAATTCTCATTACGGTAAGCCATTGAATAGGATGGTAGCCTCAGCTATCCTATAAAACTATTATTCACAAAGTGAAATGAGTTACTAATGAAGATTTAATAACCAAGAAGTTGTGAACTGAGACATAAAAACCTATAGTTTGTTTTCTGGAAATAATACCTGAGAATTTAGTGGAGACTTTTCTTATTCTTACCCAATTTGCTTCCAAAACCTTTCTTCACTTTATTATGGGTTCTTGAGTCTATGGCGAGGCATGTAGCAGGGATGGCATGCTACTGTTTTAGGAAATATAGCTTCCTAAAATGCACAACTATGGTCTCAGTCACTCTGCTACACACTGCACACTGGTTCTCTCACATGAGCCTGAGTTCACCCTGTGAAAGGACAGATGCCTGTTTCCAGAAGCTCTTGGTTCACAGAGTAATTTAGCTGAGGCTCAACCAGTAAGTCAGAGAACCAGGATCAGTCTGTCAGATTAGTCCTCTTTGAGCTTCACTGCTTCAGAAGATGTGGGAGCCTTTGGCTTTTACCTTTTGTGTTATCCAGAAAAGAGCACTGTTAGAAGAATTTTAAAAATCTGTGTTCAGATACAAAGTTCATCCCACTGTTAATCCTGACAAAATCCCTTATATTCAGTGAAAATTAATACCCTCGTGCTAAAACACTGGGGCTGAGGGAAAAGAGAAATGCTACCTACTCTATCCTCATCACTAATTTTTGTTAAATTTGAATGATTACACTGACTATATGAGTGCCCAACTTTTGCCACGCAGTGAGCCAAACTGGCATACAGCATGGGCAGTATGTCTAAACTTTTCTGTGATTTCTCAAAGAGTAGGTGATAGAGCCCAGATGCACAGTTAGTTCTCAGAACTGTGTTAGCAGTAATATTAACCAGCCTCCACGTGTGCAGCATGAGGGGAAATGTGAAATGATGGTGGTAGAGGGCTTGCCTGGCATGCTCGAGGCCCTGGGTTCCATGCCCAGCACCCCAGGGAAGCAGAAGAGGAGACATGCACTGAGCACGATGTAAGTAAACAGAAACAAACGCAGTGTCACTTCTGTGATTTAGAAAGCATGTTTTGGGGCTAAAACTTTCTTTATGCCAAAAAGTACAAGATTTTAATTCCAGCATTCGGCAACCAATGAAAGGGGGAAATGAACTATCCTCAAATACCTGCTGCAGGTGGGGTACCATTTCAGGTATTTGACCATGGCATGTTCAGTTCTCCCACAGTCCCCTGGAGAAGTAGCATTACCTCATTTTACAGGAACCTGGATGTCAGAAATGCTAAGTGATGCTGCCGGGTTGCAGTCTGTAAGTGACTAAATCCCATCCAATCTCAGGCCTCCAGAACCCTTGACCCAGCTGGCCACCTCCACTCTACAGTCAGTGTGCAGCCCGCCAAGCTGGCCACCAGGAAAGCCATACCTGAGTTGTCTGTGCCCACAGAATCCAGTGGTCTTTAAAACATATTTTCTGAGTGTTTTTTGAGAGCTAGCAGTTCTGTACAGAATAGGAAAATTTATAGATTTTAATTATCAAGGCAGTATTTCATTTCATACTAGTTAACTGATAATTCATTTATTTCATATTAAACTTAAATGGTTAATTAAATGTAATTAAACTTTAAACATGTAATTAAATTAATTTTGAAAATGGGTACTTTACCATGTGAGATTTATTTTAATTTATGAAAAGCGTGGGCTCATTTCACTAAAATGAACTTTACGGGTTCATTTATAAAACAATAAAGCTAAGCCTTATAGTTGTCTATATTTCCTATAATTAAGACTAGTGGATATAGCTGTGTCCCATTATCATATGTGAAAATAAATATGTATAATTTCATAATTTCTAAAGGTGCTATTGATAACATGTAAAGATATTTTTTCAGCAAGTAAAACTAAAGGTCACTTGAAATTTACAGTAATTAATTTTAAATTATTGGTACATTTACCTTTGTAAAATGTTCATACATGCAGCTTGAATTTTCAGATTTAAACCCAGACATAAAAATTTGATGTGTTTCACAATATGTAATATTATCAAGACAATAGTCTTGAGACTATTGATATTTCATTGTCATAAACTGAATAATCCAAGTCACAAAATAATGAATGAGAAAGCTGATTTTGAGAATGACTGTGTAGTCTGAGAGTTTTTAATTTGGCTTTGCTTTGAATGTAACGTGTGGTGAGAGGCGAGTCCAGGCACTGTGGTTTCCCCACTGGGAAGCTGCTGCCTTTCTTCAGCCAGCACTCACCTCTCCTCCGATGAACAAGCCCACTGTGTGTCTGTCCTCCGCTGCTCCAGGGAAGACCTGACCCCGGCCCAATGATTTGGAGAGGGCCTTGTGAGCCCCTCACGTTTAGATGAGGTGGGAGGACCAAGCCTGGTCTGACAGGGCCGATGTTGTTTAACAGGAGGAAGAAACCCCAGAGCTGTCAAACAGGCCTTGCGCACACACTGGAGGACAGGGCGACCCCAGCCCTGCTGCTCCCTGGGTCCAGAGCTGCTGGAGCATGAGCTCCTGCTGACCAGGCGTCCATCTGCGGTCTGCTGTGGGGCAGCCCACCTTAGTCCATTCGCATTGCTGTAGCAAGACACCTGAGGTTGGATGGGTTATGAAGAATGGTGGTGTGTTTCTCACCATTCTGGAGGCCAGAAAGTCCAGGATCAAGGGACTGGCAGGTTCTGTCGCCTGATGAGGGCTGTCCTCTCCTTCCAGAGTGGCAGCTGGCCCCTGCATGCTCTGTGAAAGAAATGCCATGTTCTTGCATGGCGAAAGGCGAGGGAGCAGAGTAGCCAAGTGCTGTACCAATCCTCTTTTATCAGAGCCATAATCCGATTTAGGAGGGAGAAACCCTGATGGCTTAATTACCTCCGAAAGGCCTTACCTCCTAATACTGTCACACTGGCAACACTGGAATTTTAGAGAGACACATTGAACCACAACAGAACTGGAGCCAGCCAATATTTCTGTTATATTATAGAATGTTATTTTTAGCTGTAGGTACTTTAGATCTTGAATTTTGAGTTTGCTTGGAGTTGGTAGTAAATATAATGCATTTATTTTTATGTTTCTCTGAATTTCAAGCTTTTGTTTTTACATGTTTATCCAGATGATGGACAGTAATTTATTATATTGGCTAAATTTTGTACTGATTACATTGAATGAACTGAATTCTGAGAAAACTAGTTACCTTTCTAGAGGAATTTATAGGACAAGATCCACGGAAAGAGAATGGAAATGGTACTGAAGGTTTCAGAAGTCATTCTTTTTTTCTTTTCCTGGCAAGTTTCCTTATCAGCTGAAATGGGGCCTCAACAAGCCTTCTGTAGCATTTTCCTAGACAAAGTACAGCTGTGCTTCCTGTTTGCTCCTACCGACTTCTGTTCAGCTTCTGTCAGAATACTAGTCGTAGTGTACTATAATTATTTTCCTTGTCTACATGCTTGCTTTCTCCCTCAAACACTGTACATCCTTGAGGAAGAGTGTGGTCTTCACCTACTAGTTGCTTGACTCTCCATGAGTTGGTGCATCTCCACACCGCACGTAACACTCACCCAGATAACGTCAGCCTTGCTCTTAGCCCCCAGAACCAGTAACAGAACCTGGGCCGTGTAGGAGTGTATCGAACTTCAAAAGTACCAGACAAATTTCTTAGATTGGGAAACAGAGAGCTGCAGTGTACTTAGAAGCCAGAAATAGAAAATTCATACTTATAAGAAGGAATTATGGAGCAAAACTAAACAAGACTAAAAGTTTGCAACAAAAGTCATTTGTTTATACAAGTTACGTTATTAAAATGAAGTAGTCAGTGATACATTAATACAGATCTCAGAACCGAGGGAAAGACATGATGTAATTGTAAATAGAGATTCTTGTCTATCTGCTTAGCTGCTGATAGTATAATTAAAGTAAAAATACCTAAAAATGTAGAGAGAGAACTATATCCTGAACTTTGTTTTGACCAATGAAGAGAAATTACTTTCTTGTGTGTTTCCCTTTCTGTTTAGTCCTTTCTCTTCTTTACAGGTTTTATGGTTCACATCTAAAACCTGTCCTGAAAGCCTCATGTTCAGAGGTGGGGCTGTTGGACACCAATTGATCATGGGGTGCTATACTCATCAGTGGATTGATTGGGATTAGATGAGCTCGTAGCTGAACATGCCGTTCAGAGTGGGGCCTAGCTGAAGGTGGTCACTGAGGACTTGACCTGGCAGGGTGTGTTCTTGTCCGGGCTCCTCCCTTTTCATCTGCTTCCTGGCTGCCCCGAGTTGAGCAGATATCCTCCAGCAGGCCCTTTCACCGTGCTCTTTCTGCCACGGTGCCAGCCAGCGATGGACTGAACCTCCTGGAAGAGGGTCTAGAGTTCCCCTTAGTGGCTCGTCCTACTTCTCAGATCATGCGCACATGCCATCGTCATTGGGATATGTGGTCTTCCACCTTACTCCCCATGCTGGATACACCTATCTTCTCCATAGGCATATTGTCTCTCTCATGTTTACCTATGTCCTTCCAACTTTCAATTTTTCCATTAAAAGTAATCTTTAATCCCTGACCCATCCCTCCCTCTCCCTGCTCTCCTTACATATGATCTATCATGAAGTTTTTTCAGTTGTATCTTCAAAATATATCTCAGTGTCACTTGAACCCTTCACTTCCAACATGCTCACCTCCATCACCACATTTCTTGCCACAACTCTTGGGCTAGCCTCCTAAATGGTCTTGCTCCTTGCTCTTTGGTGTCTCTCGGTTTTCCACTAAACAGCCCTATTAAACCTGTCAACATAGCACCGTCCAGGAGACTTTTCTGCAGTGGTGGAAATGTTCTAATTGCTTCTGAAAAGCAGTACCACCTAGCCACATGCAGCTAGTGAGTATTGGGAATCTAGTGACTAGTGACTAGAATCTAGTGACTAGTGAGACTGAGGCACTGAAATTAATTTATTTTACTCTAAGCAGCAGTAGGTAACTCATGCCTATCTTCTTAGACATTCCAGTTTTACAACTAAATTGCCCTTATCAAACTCTGGCTCAAATCCTCTAATGCCTTCTTGCCTTGGAATGATAAACCCACATTGTACCAGGGATCCCAGAAGGCCCTGAGGCCTGCATAACTTTATCTAATCTAACTGGTGGTCACCTTTATCCCTCTGAACCCTGATCTCTTGGGACTTGGGGAAGGGGAATATTGAGAATGTTTGCCAGGCTCCTGATACGAGAACTAAGATAGTGCTCTTCACTGGAGTAAACCTAAGTGTGTGTCCAAAAATGTGTACTGAACCCCTTCTCTGAATATTAACACCCCCCGTGACACCAAGCACCTTCTGTGACCCTGGCACAATGCTAAGCTGTAGATTTGTTGTGTTATTGTGTTATCTTTCCGACAACGTGGAGCTTACAGACTAATGAGAAATCACACAAAATTTTTAAAGATCGAATAAGTAGATCTATAATTAAGAATTGTAAAGAACATTTTTTGGTACATTTTCTATGGGCTACTTGATCATAAGGCGGACAGTGGGACACTGTTTGTTTGAGGCAAAGCCTTTCTGAAGAGAAAACAATCATGAAAAACACACTAGTCCAGGAGGTGTTCTTGACAGGGCAGCCCGTGAGCTGGGAAAGGACAGAACTTAGGCTCTTGCAGCTGGAAGAGAGTGAATGATGGAAGGAGCTCTGGGGAAGATGAGTGCGGAGAGGGAGGCGGAGGTCGTATTGCTCTTGAGAGATTTGGTCCTGGAGGGGCAGAGAAGGAGCCGTAATTGGATGGAGTTTGGCACGAATGAAGATTGTTGTTCTGTTTTGTTGTAAGTGAAAATGGGAAAAATTGATTAGGAGGGAATAGATGAAGATGCAAGCAAGGAAGTAGCAGTCTCTGAAGATACAGATTGATGACTTCTCTTTGCTCAGTGAAATCGCAGGCACAGTCACACACTGAGTAATGGTTACTTAGCTCTTGGGTGTGGGCTCAGTGGGGAAGTAGAAAAAGTTTATGGCAGTACCAGTCTATCAGGTTGTGTGTCTGTCTTCCATCTGTGCCAAAATTCTTGGGCACAAGCAGGGTTGAAATTCTGCCAGATGGAGTCAATAGAAGTCAAAAGAGCAAAAGGGATTAAAGTATTAGGAATAGTGAACAAATTGATTGACCATAACATTTAGGTGGAAGAAAAGAATTGAAGACAACTACTGTTGATATGTGGGAAGTCAGAGAAAGGACTGTGACCTGGTAGAAGACTAGATAACCTGAATAGAGCAAGTTAGGGAGCAGAGTGAGCTGCCAAGAGAAGTGGTATTGTTTGAGAAAAAGCTGCTTCCGTTAGAACTGTGAGCCGGGTACAAGCAGTCAGACCAGCTCATAGAAGACTTCAAGCCAAGGCCCCTCTTTGATGGTCCAGGAGGTTTACAGTATTATGATAAACAAGCATTATTTTTATAATGAGGGGAAGAATTTCAGATTAATGGGCATGATCATTTGGGAATAATATAGTGAAATCCATACCTCTTATTTCACATTGAATTACATTTCTGAAGAACTAAAGGTTCAAATATAGTGAGTGAAATTATAAAAGAAACAGAAGAAAGTGTGAAGGATTGTCTTAAATAGTTGGAATGGGGAAGTAACAATGTGTAGATCTAAAACTCAGATTTAAACATCATTCTCCTCAGAGGAACCAGACTCTTCGGAGAAAATGGTTGATTCCAAGAGAAGAGAAGGATGCACTGAGGATATCTTGTGTGTTTTCATATGCTTGAGGACTGGCAAGGAGTATCAAAAGCACACAAAAGCTGGCTCAGAGGTGCCCACTGGCCAATTCGGAGAAAATTTGAGCACCAAAATGACAATAAAGGATTATATGCACTTAATAATATAGGAAACTATTCGAGAGATGCAGATCAAAACAACACTAAGATATCATCTCACTCCAGAAAGAA
>PVJO010027886.1:0-19009 GCA_004026905.1 Hystrix cristata
ATGGGCGCAATGTAGACAATTTTTTTTTTCTTCCAGAATATAGCATGTATGGCTTCTACTCTACTTCCCAATAGAGGCCTCATTCCCAAGTGAAAACTCAATGTGGGCTTTATTGTCCACACTCCAATAAGCATTCTGATCTTTTGAACTCTGAACAGAATCACTCATTAACCCCTGCTTACTGCAACCTAGAGCTTCTCCAGTCCCCACTGTCAAAACTGTCCAAACTCCTACTGCAAACCAGTTCTAAAGGCTTCTGAACTACAGAAGCCTTTGGGTTGAAATACTCAAAGCAATGATCCCACTTCTTGGTACCACTTTTCTGTATTAGTGACATTTTTGTTGCCGAAACAAAGTACCTGACAAATAAAAGAGGAACGGTTTAATTGGGTTAGAGTTTCAGAGGTTTCACTCCTTGGCAGGCTGGCTCCAAGGAAGAAGTATCACAAAAAAAGGATGTGACAGGGCAAAACTGTCTACTTTATGGTGGCAAGACGAAAAAAGAGAGAACAGTGCCAGAAAGGAAGAAGCCAGGGACTGGATACAGACCCCAATGTCATTCCTCCATTAACCAGCTAGACACACCCAAGTGGTATGCTTTACTAATCCCTTTATCAGCTTCTGAGCCAATCAAGATAACAATTAAGAGTAACATATCTTATCAGTGGAGCAATCTGTAGATGAGTTTATGACTAAATGGACTAGTAGGAGGTGGAGTCTAGTTGGAGGAAACAGGTCCCTGGGGGCATGATTTAAAAGGACTATCTTTTTTCTGGCTCTTGTTTGTTTCCTGCATGCCATGAGGATGCAGTTTTTCTCCACCATGCCCTTCTGCCAAGATGTGTTTACTTGGTAGCAAGGAGACCATGCTTAAAATCTCTGAAACCATGAACCAAAATGCCTGTTCTTTAAGTTGCAGGTATCAAGTGTTTCGTCCCAGAAATGGAAAACTGACTAATATGCTTCATAATGTAAAAGTGACTAATATATTTCATAATGTAAAAGTGACTAAAAAAATAAGCAATAAACAAGTGTGGATCTACTGCCTTGTGTACTACCTTCTACATACGAATAGGGATGACCTGTCTACCAAGAGAATACTGCAGAAATGACAGTGGCATTTATGAAGACAAGTCATAAAAGACAATCATCTTCTACCACTCTCTCTCAATTGCTCATTCTGGTAGAAGGTGAAAGGTGCCATGTCACACAGTTACCCAAGCAGCCCTACAGAGAAGTCCATGTAGTGGTAAGAAACTGCACCCTCCAGCTTGGGTGTGCAGTTGACTATAGTCCCAGTCAACCTCATGACAGACCCTGAGCCAAAATGACCCAGCTAAGCTACTCCCAGATCCATGACATCCTAAAACCGTAGGAGTGTCTTAGTAACTTTCTTATCACTGGTACATAATACTTGACACCCACAATTTAAAGAAAGAGAGGTTTATTTTAGCTCATCTTTTCAATCCATATTTGGCTGATCTCAAGGCAGGAAGAGCACTTCATGGTAAGGGCTGGGTAGAGGAGAGTTGCTCATATCAGGGGGGTCCAGGAAGCAGGCAGAAGTAAGGAGCCAGGAAGGGACATATGCCCTTTCAGGTCACACTCCCAGCGATTTGCCTCTTCTGATCAGGCTCAACCTTCCAACAGCACACTCAGCTGCTGAACTCACCAGTGGATAAATCCACGATGAGCACAGAATCCCCATCATAGAACCACCATCCAAAAGTCCCACCTCTGAGCACATGAGGCTTTGGGGGACACTGCCTATATCTAAAACATAACAAAGAGATAACAAATGTTGCTTGTTTTAACCTTTTATATTTGGGAGTATGTGATCGCTTCAGCAGGACATATATTTGGGAGTAATAGGGAGCAACAGATAATGCACACAGTTTTAACTCTGCATACATGTAAGGGAGGACAGCTATTAAGGAAAAATGACTGAAAGACACAAAAAATGTCAAAATTTTGTATGTATTGAAGCCACATGATGAGTAATGAAAGGTTTGTGTATGTTTCAAAATTTACATAAAAAATTATTTTAAGGTCTACTCAACTTTTTAAAAGTCTACTCAACTGTCATGTGACTACAAATTTTAAGTCTCTTAATGATTTTTCTTATTTGTGTTCTTCCTATTGCCCCTTATACTACACATAATTTTCCACTAACAGGCACTGGCTTTATCTAAATATAGTTGTTATAATAATGTGCTCTATGAAATACCCATGAACAGACTGCACATATGACAGTGACCTCGCATGAGTGTATCACCTAATTTGGGCATAGCCATCTTAGTTTGTATAAATACACTCTATAGTGTTCCTACATTGATAAAATTGGCTTTTCTCTGACCATATCCCCACTGTTAAGCTACACAAGACTGTATTTTGTTGAGCCTTTTTAAATGAAGAATATATTAAGACTACAATTCTTTTTATCTTTTGGTGCTAGGGATCAAACTCAGGGCCTTGCGCTCTAACCACTGAGCTAAATCCCCAGCCCAAGACTACAGTTCTTGAGGAAAAAAATTCACGATGCCTTCTGATGAGATTTAAGTAACAACTGAAAATTATTTTATTTCGGACAAGCACATATTATTAAGAGATTATTACATTAATCAGTTGTAAGCAATGCATTTTTATGTTAATAATTCTGCTGAAATTATAACTGGCAGTCGATCTAAATAACCAGCACTGTTAGGGACTCATACATCAAAAAGTGTAGATTAAGCATGGTGTGGTCGTGCATGCCTGTAATTTCAGCATCCTGTGAGGCTGAAGCAAGAAGACTGCAAGTTCAAGCAGCCCAGCCTGGTCAACTTCATGAGACCCTGTCTCAAAATAAAAAATAAAAACTGGGGAGGGGATGGAGCACGGTATGAAGGCCCTAGGTTCAATCCCTGGTACCAAGGGGAAAAAAATACATATTAGAGTAACCTACAAAAATAAATAAATAAAAAAATAAGGTAGCCTCCAATTCATCATTTATTTAGTTGTGCTATCCAATAAAACAGCCACTAGCCACATCCAGCTACTAACCACCTGAAACATGGCCAATCTGAATTGTGATATACTGCATGTTGTTTGAAATGTTTTAAACTGGTATCACATCCCATATTTCTAATAACCAAGACAAAAACCTTTTTAATACTTTTAAGTTGATATAGTAGCCATTTTAAGCTAATTAAAATGTATTTAAATTAATTTTGCCTGTAAAAAATGTTAAGTACTAATAAAAAATTTGTTTAATGCTGCTAATAGAAAACTTTAAATAGATACTGCTAGTGGACCCTTAAATTTTAGTCCATTATAAGCAAACGGCAAACCTTATTAGATTCAATTATCTTTCCAATTGCCATTTTGTAACAATTTATACAGTTTAAAATAGGATTTTATTTTTAAACAGATGGTTTTAGCTTACCTGATACATTTGTAAACTCTCACCATACTCAAACTCAACTTTTACCTTCCCTGTTTCAGCCCTCATCTGCTTCAGTTCCAGTTTGTTCTAGTTTTACTGGCAATTGTCTTTTGATATAAAGTAAAACTATAAAGTAATCTGACAAAAGGCTTAAGCAATAAGAAATTTCTCCTATTCATTCATCAGCAAAATGACACTTGCTAGTCCCTAATAACTCATTCAGTGACCAACACTGAATGTATCACTACAGGATTCAGGGTTATAGGTTTCTATTTCAAAAGTAGTCAGTTCATTTTGGGGGGGAGGGGAGGGGGAGAGAGAGAGAGAAAGATATATATATATTTTTTTTTTTATGTGACTGATAATCACTTGCTTCTGGTGCTGAGTAACCATCTTCTGGTACCAAAAATACATCACACTACCACCTTTTATACAATACTCAGAGCACCACCTAGTGTTTAGTATTTTAAAGTACAATATGTGGTTTTACAGAAAATTCACGGAAAGAATACTGTAATAAGTACTTTGCCATGTTTTATATAGTTCAAGGATTTCCATGAAGCACCTCAGTACAGTACCTACTGTTCTGAGCTTGTAGTTCTTCCATCTCTTTAAGCCACAGCAATGACCCCTTTTACTGGTTTTAAATACTGGCCTTTACAGTAGTATTTTATTTAAACTTAAAGACATTCTTTTGAAAACTACTAGGTTAGCCCAATTTTCACATTTTATCATCAATAAGAGAATACTAACACTCAGAGACTAAATTACTCACCCACCAATTATTTAGAAAAATTTGACTTAAAATATATTGCTATTTTCCACTAAAGTCACATTGCTAACAATGCAAAAAATAAAAAGCTTTTCAAAAAAAACTGCACTAGCTAACTAAAGTTAGCTTTAATTTTATCTTAAAAATACTTTTTAAATTACAAAAATAACACATAGTTCCGGGGGGCAGGAATGGGGATGGGGGAGGGGACAATAAAATAGCACCTAAGCACTAGAGCAAAATAAAGTGTGCAGCTGCCCTTTCCAATTTCACTCTCTATGAGGGCCCCACTCACTACTGACTGACATGGATTCTTCCCTATCTTTTTCACTCTGTATTGCTATTTGCATCAACACTTTTTTTGGTTTTTTTCTTTTCAATAATCAGAAGCATATCTGATATAACATCCTATTTGTTTTTTTTAAAACACCAAATCATACCATGTCAGTGTATCAAAATTTTTCACAGCTGTTTTCACAGCATGGCTGTGTATGTTAGTGGTTTATCATTATGTATAATGCTTCAATAAACATTTTTTTCCACTTATATGTACTCTAAACTCTATTTTACCTTCAATCTGACCTGCTTGTGCCTGAGCTCCTGTATATGGAGGCTGCTGTGGCTGAACTCCTGGTGGGTGAGCTGCTGAGGAGGAAGAGGCAATGCTGTCAGGAGTTCCTGAGCGATCTTCTGCTGGAGCACTGGATGGCCCTGGATGGTCATGAAAAGTCCATTTAGTACCTATCCAAAGTCTTTTTGTCCAGCAAGCTCAATTAATAAGTTCAATTAAGAGACTAAAAAAGTACCACTGCTACAAGAGCAGTAATATCACCACAAAGACAGTCTTTTACATTGATACATTCTTTTTCCTTTGTTCCACCTCTTAAGAAAATAAAATTACAAACAGAAATCCTTCTCTGTAAAATGTGGAATGTGATATACTCTTGAGTCCTCCCATTGCAAAAATCAACTCATGTCTGTAAGTACCAGGATCGCCTGCTCCATGCAATCTATTTTGTAGATAAACTAACAGTATCACTTCATTCTTTAATCAGTCTCTAGTGCCTAGAAGTTAGGTTCAATCTCCTGGTTTGGTATTTAAAAATCCAAATTTCTTACAATTCCTCTTCTCACTTGGCCCTTCTTCAGCTAAGGCGATGTGCTCCCTACCTCACAATGTATCTAGTAATTTTTTGGCTTATACTGCTCCCCTTCTATGTTCCATACATTTCAAAGTAACATTCACATATTTAAGCATGAAATTCTCTAAAACCCAATTATAATTCCATACTTCTAGTAAGCCTTCTTGATCCATACATTTTATTACACTAATCAACTTCTAAATAGTTTACTATTATTATGACCCAGACAGACTTCTACATTTCTGAACAGCTCCCACCTTCTCTCCTAGATAGTGAGCAATTCTGGCCATGCTTCTGATTCTCAATTCTTTTTGTTTGTTTCAAAGGCCTACTATTCTAACTTAACACACATAACCCCTCAAATTCCTCCAGAATAATGAACACAGAAGTGAATGCAGAGAATTGCTATAGTTCCAATACTGTGATAGGCAATAAAGATATTCTGAAGATAACTATACGTATGTCTTAATTCCTTAAATTCTTTTTGTCTTGGTAACACAGAACAGTGGTCGAAAGCATGGGTCTCAGAGCCAAGTTATTTAGGTTTCAATTCCTGTGCAGCCAAGACTAGACATGTAACTCTGGGCACATTACTTAATCTTTTCCCTATGCCTCAGCTCTCTCATCTCTATAAAAGATACAGAATCCTTCTTCATGTTATTGTAAGCAGTATCAGTTAATGATAGCTTATAGAAAACACCAGCCAGGTATAGTCCTATTACTCAGGAGGATGAGGCAGGAGGATAGCTGCCAGTTCGAGGCCAATCTGGGCTACATAGTGAGTTGAAGGTCAGTGTGTACTATAAAGCAAGATCCTGTCTCAAAAAAAACAAAAAAAACAAAAAAAACAAAAACCTATAAAAGCTCATAAATGCAATTACTACTTAGAAAGTTCCATGTAAGTACTTACTATTAGCAGATTAATTTTCTTGAGGGCAAACTATCTTCTGCAGTGGTATATTCCCAGAATTTACAATGGTCTTAGGGGCCCAGTACTAATGATAACCTAAACTAGACCACAGTAGTGGTAATGCAGGAAAAACTGATGATTATTAGAGTAAAATGGGTGACTGCTTCTATTATCACTTTAGTTATCTACAATATATGTGGATAAATACATATACACGGTATTACTCTGACTTCTCTTTCCTCACTTGTATGTAAGTTACTAATGCTTTTCATCCTATTTTTGTAATACTTTGGTCAGCTTTCTCATTTGCACATTCACTATAATAGCCAAGTTTTTTTTTACTGTATCACACCTGAAGAACTACAAAAGTATCTTGGTTGTCTATCTGCATAGTTTTTCCTACTGTGATTCAACATACAAAGTTACAAGAAAAAATGTCTTCGAATAGTATGACTCAGACATTATTCTGACACCAATAATGTAAATCACACACTATTCTGGCATAAAATTTCAAGATGGCCCTTTTTTGGTATGGTAATTGAGATTGAACCCAAGGTTTCCCACAGGCTAGGCAAGTGCTCTATCACTGGGTGAACTCCTCAACCTTTTCTTTTTTTCTTAATGAGACAGTGTTGCTAAATTGCCCTAAGGCCTGACCTCTTGTTTAACTAGTCACTCCTCTATATGGTACTCCTGAAGTATTAAATAAGTAGTTGAAACATTAAGTCTTATTTTAGTTGCTCTAAGAGTGTGCTTTTCAGATGTATCATTGGTCTGATGTCTTCTTTTGTCAAGAACAGGCATCATACATAAATCTTTGTTTCTTGTTTTCAGAACTTCACATGACTATCAATAATGGCAAAGTAAGGTACTGGGTAATGAACCTTCCCACAGGTAACAACTGAAAACCTGAACAAAACAGAAGAAAACTATGAAGTGAAGTGGAAATAGATCAAATGTTGCAAAAACCAGAAGAGTTTACCAAAATAAGATTACAGTTGGTAAGAATTGCCAAGTGCTGACCCTGATAATGTCAAGAGCAGAAAACCACAGTGTTAACGTCACAGCTGGATCAGTAGCTGGAAACTGAGGGAAAACCCATGGAGTAAGGTTATTGCTGAAGGTATAAAACCTAAAATAAGTACAAAATCTGCCCCAGTCCTCCACTGGCCATAGGTTTAGGAAGGGGACACTTCAAGAAGGCTCAGGAAAAAAAGCAGCACCTAAAGCTGAAAGAGCTGATCAGAGAGATACTGGCTGTTGTACTGCGTGGGAAGAAATGAAATTGTTTCAATTCATACAGATTAACTCTCTGTGAGGGTAACAATATCAAAGCTCCTCAAAATATCAAGAATTTTAAATGAATACAATATAGTAACTACGATGTGCAGTTCTCAACCAAAAACTATCAGACATGCCTAATAACGGGAAAATCTGACTCATTTTTCAGGGTTGGGGAGGTAGTCAATGGAAAGTGACTCCATAAGACCCAAATACGGAGTGTTACAAACTTTTCAAAGCAGCAATTATTAATACAGGGGTACCTTGGTTTGCAAATTTAAGTTGTTTTACTATTTGGGGGAAGATGGTTTCGTTTGTGTTTGTGTGAGGAAGATGTCTGTGGTCATGTTTCTCACCCAAAGCAGAATTTGAGAATGGAAGCAAAATTTGGCTGAACACATCTGTTTGCAAATCAAACTGTTGGCAAGCAGGAGCAATCATGAACCAAGATATTGTTGTATTGTTAAAGAATTAAGGATATATCAAAAAATTAAGGGGTTGAGGATTTAGCTCAGTGGTAGAGTACTTGCCTAGCAAGCACAAGGCCCTGAGTTCAATCCCCAGCACCACACCCTCCCCCGCAAAATAAATTTAAGGAAAATACAATCTTAATGAATGTAAAAATAAGAAGTTTCATTAAAAAAAAAAAACAGAAATTATAACAATAACTAATGGCAACTGCAGAGCTGAAAGCCTAAAATCAAAAATTTTAAAAAATCACAAGAAAGATTCAACAGCAGACTGGAAAAGGCAGAAAAAACAGTAACCATGAAGAGAGTTCGAAAGACATTATCCAACTGAAGAACAAACAGAAAAAAAGTACTGAAGAAAAATGACCTCAGAGACCGATGAGCAAATATCAAGCTCTGAAATAATTAGAATGGAAAAAAAAAAGGAAAGCAGCAGAAAAAAATGTTAAAGAAACAATGACCAAAAAATAAAAAGAATAAACTAGGATAGTTTATTAACTAGGATAGGTGCCGCTGCTAGAATAGGTGCTGCTTTAAGGTTAAAAATTTATTTATGTAAGAGTACTCTATATCAAAGCAATTTAACCACAAATTTCTGTTTAATTTTTAATTTCTCAATTTAAGATTAGAAGAGACAGTTAAGAGCTATCAAATGTAATTTAAATTCTGTAAGAAATGTACAATAAGATTATAAAATAGTTCAGATTAAAAAAAAAAAAACTTTGGGATATTATTTTCAATAAAATGTATTTGAACCAAACAGCAGTTGCTCTTTAAAGGAGATGGTGCTACTGACTAAAAGAAACCAAAAGAAAGTTCACTGGGGTGCTGTAATCATCTGATTTTTTGCTCTCGTCAGTGTTTTACAAAGGTGTATGCCCCTTAATTTATTGAACAAACTCTTGATATTTGTGCATAAGACCATATCCAAGTTATTCTTCAAAAAAGAAAGACAGACATGTAAGAAAAGAGATGAAGGCTGAATGGGAAGTAGGAACTTACCTGAAACCTGATCATCTGTTAAGCCAAATGCTGACATAACATTTTTATTGATTTCGTCCTGGTTTTTTAAAGGATCAAAAGCTGACATACTTGCTGCCATAACCTGAGTAGACTGTTTACCAGAAGAATCAGAAGCAGCAGGCTTTTCTTCCCTACTATCCACGTTATCTACAGTAAGAATAAAGAAAGAAACAAAAACTTGTTTCCATTTTATCATACTTAAAAATATAAGACAGATAAATATATGTGTGAATAAGTATTTTTTAGAATGTTAAGAGTGAATACCTCTGAGTACAGAATTATACACCATTTTACTTTCTTTTATTTTTTTGGTGCTGGGAATTGAACTCAGGGCCTTGTGCTCACTAGGCAAGCACTCTGCCCACTGAGTTAAATCCCCAGCCCTTTTTTCTTTTCTATACTTGTTTATATTTCTAGCAGTATAATAGCTATTGTATTAAAAAAAAAGGTAGCATTCAAAAGAGAGAACTAGATAGGGAAAAGGGGGAAAAAGAAGGAAGGTTAAAAGAAAGGTAAAAAGATGAAAGGGGAAAAAAATGGAAAAATGTAAATAAACCTGTTGCAAATACGGAAGGGTGGGGGAATGGAAGGGAGGGGAGGGGAAGAGGGGGGGAAAACCAAGATGTATCATGTGCAGGTACAAAATATCCATGTTGATTCTGATCATTATGTATACAATCTACCAATACATGTTCTTGGTTAAAAATTAAAAAAAAAAAAAATTGGGGGAAAGGACAAAAAAGAAATGCAAAAGAACACCTTGAGAACACACTCAAGTAAAATACATCAGACATACATGACTACATATTGAATTGTTTCTCTGATATGAGAAACTGTAAGGACAAAAAGATATAGTACATATCGTAAAAAAGAAAGATGATATTCAAATGAGAATAGAACTAGACGGAAGAGGGGAAAAGGAAGGAAGGGAAAAAGAAAAGAAAAAGGAAAAAATGGAAAAATGTAAATAAAGCTATTATAGATAAAGAGGGGAGGGGGAGGGAAACCAAGATATATCATGTACAAGTACAAACTAACTATGATGAATGTGATCCTTACGTCGATCTACAATGTACCAATACATGTTCTTGGTTAAAAAAAAAAAAAAAGAAATGCAAGAGAAATAATTTTCCAAAAATTAACTATTTACCTCGAGAATTACACACACACACACATACACACACACACGGTAATCAAAACATTCACTGAATGTTTGAATTTTTAAAGATGTATTACAGTAAAAGACATTGCCATTAATTTCCCTTAAAGTAAGCTCCCCCATAAACTCTGAACACACGTATCTCACTGTTCTAAAGCAGTTCTGAAAGTCCTCTTTCATGAGCATCTTTATGAGATACGATCAAAAATATGGCAAATACTACTGCAGAGTGTCATCCAACAGAAAGGCAGGCTCATAAAAATATTACAGTACGTCCTCATCTACTTTG
Source organism: Hystrix cristata (assembly GCA_004026905.1). Lineage (NCBI taxonomy): Eukaryota > Metazoa > Chordata > Mammalia > Rodentia > Hystricidae > Hystrix > Hystrix cristata. Next base: position 10,471 of record PVJO010027886.1, read on the forward strand.
TTTACCAGATTTGGCATTATATGACTTTCGGCTCTTCCCCAAAGTTAAAATGACTATGAAAGGTAAATGTTTTAGAATCAGTTCAGGACATTCAGGCAGCCTTGTTAGTGCAACAAAAAACACTCAAAAAAAGAACTTCAAGAACTGCTTCAGAGAGTGGCAGGAACAAAAAGATAAATGTGTTTAAAGCAAGGGGGAATATTATGCGGGGGAGTAATAGCAATGTGTCTTTTACTACAATAAATTTTAACTTAAACATATTGTTTGTCACATCATGTGTATAAATATAGAAGCCCCTTAGCAAGAAAAAAAAATTTTTACCTTTTGTTGCACTCTTACGACTTATATTTCACTATTACATACATACTGGGCAACAAGGAAATAACAAGTTGTAGTAATTAAAGCTTTATTTTCTAAAAGAATAAGAAGTGTACCTAAATTAATAATTAACTTTTATATTTTATTTCCATTTTCTATTGGCCTATTATTAAATTACATGGAAATCAAGCTAAACAAAACTCATGCTTAGTATTTTGTAAAGAGTACATAACACACTTCGTTTATTGTTACATATATATTATTTACTAAAATACTTATTAAAATATAAATGAAATGATGTGTTTGGGATATGCTTTATAATGAGATAGGAGGGATAGAAGTGTGTAGAATTACAGATGATATGATACTGACAAAGTGGATAATTATTGAAAGTTTGTGGGTCCATGGGATTCATTACAGTAGTAAGTCTATTTTTAGACATGTTTAAAATTATCCATAACAAAATTTTTTAAACAGAAAATTAAAATTTTAAATATTGTGAGCAGGTTATATTTATAACTACACCTTTCTCCTAAGGATAGTAAGGTATTCAGAAGATATATATTTTATACCTTGTAAGAGAAAAGGAGCTCATCAAAAACCTACATTTTGTGGATGGGAACCAAGGCCAAGAAGACATAAAAAACAAAACAGGTAGACAAAAAGAACCAGTTTTCAACAGGTAATTATTATCAATTTTTTTTTTTACTAAGCAAGTAAATGAACATCAGATCATCATCCCTGTGGTCTTTACAAAAATAATCTTGTAAAAAAAAAGTCTAAGTACTAAGTAGAATAATTAGCCCTAGCACACACTGACAGGCAGCTCTCATTTTCTTCCCAACATTTCCTAAATTTGATGTGGGGGAATACTTATGTCTTTAAAATATGTTTACCAGTTATCTACCTTCCTCAACAATTTCCTTCCATATCACACCAATCTTACAAATATTCCCCTACATACCACTACTACTGCCCACGCCTCTTTACACTTATCACAAACTAAACGTATGAGGAAACGTTGTATGTCCACTAGCCAACTACTTGCTCCATGGCTGTACAGCTTTACCAACAGGCCAATGCAGCGTCTGAAGTACACATCATATGCCTTGCAGCAAACAAATGTCTAAAAACAACTGCAGAGATAGAGCACTGAAAACCACACATGGCCACATGCTTGTCAGTGAGAACCAAAAGGTGCTAAATAGTACTGATGGCTGAGTAGCAGTTTTGTTTTCTGGATTAGACTTAGTTTCTGATGTAGGGTTTTTTGATTTTTTTGTTTTTTGGTTTATGTTATTTTCTTAAGAAAGAGACCAATTTTGATCTATGTTTCATAATATTCAATTGATGATGGTACTCCCTGAAATTAAAATGCTATGTTAGCATCTATGGATTCTTCTGGGAAAGTGTTTTAAAGTTTTCATTAGATCCTGATTCAAAACTGGAATGTTTTGATTAGAAAAGTATAATTAAGAATAAATAACCTGCTTAGATCTGAAACATAAAAGCTTTCTTCATAAAAGTGGGCAAGAGGATTTCCTTACAGTATTTCAGTATCCAGTATATTTTGAAACAGAGGTAGAATTATAAATACTAAGCAATAACCAAGTATTTATTGAGCATTTACCATTAACATAATTCCACACGGCTAAAAGAGGGGAAGAAGGAAAATAGTAGAAAATTCATCTTTAAACTTCAACTAAAATAAAAAAAGAAAACAAGAGGATACAGTACAGCTCAGTGGTAGAGTACTGCACAGCACGCGCAAGATCTTGGGGTCAATCTTCAGCAGGGAAAAAAAAAAGGAAAAAGGAAAAAACCCCCACAACTCTCAAGTTATTTAAGACCAAAGATAGAACAGTATCTCATAATTTAAAGGTTTCAAGGAATTACACATGCCAGTTTTCTACAAAAATGATCTATTTTACTGTTTACCTACAGTCATCCAACTGTAAAAAAAACTATTTTCACAATCTAGACATTTTTAAACACCTGAAAATTATAAAATATTCATTTTAAAAAACCCATTTTGAAGTGTAATATAAAAGAACCTTAAAAGTTAAGGAAAGCAGGTTTTTTTCAATATACTGTCAAGCATAATACTTAAATTTCAGGTCTATGTTTTAATATACATTGGCTCCTAAAACTATGTCAGTTCCAAATTTTTCAATATATTTTATATAAATATAAATGTAAATGTCTACAAAATGGGAAAATATCAGGTTTTTTTGTATATTGTAATTATTAAAAATTGTGTTTAAAATAAACTACAGTGGGCTAGGGATGTGACTCAGTGTAAGAGCACTTATCCAGCATGTGAAGGCCCCGAGTTCAATCCCCAGCATTGCAAAAAATAAACTACAATACACCATTTTACTCAAAATTATTTCATATTCTACATAAAACTCATGGGATAACTTTAAATTCCTAAGATTCACTGTCTACCACATTAAAAAGGGTTCATGAGTTAAAGGAGTTTGAAAACTGACCTGACACAAATCCTTAAGTCTAAGACTAGTTGTTAAGGATCCATAGAGCACTACTTGCCAATAGATCTGATGTGATCCAGGAATTAGTACTACCTGCTAATAGATCCATTGTGATCCAGGAACTGGTGTAATACACCTTCCCAGTAATTTTAATGAATAGCCAAGTTTGGAAACACAGACATAAACAGAAGTAGAGTCTGAAACAAGAATAAGGGATGACACTAAGGGTGCCACCCTACTTCTACCAAATAAGAATTTAAAAAAAAAAAAAAAAAGATCTGCTAAGTGATAAAAACAATAATCAGATTAAAATGGATTTAGAGTTTACCATTTTCGGGAATACTAGTAGAAGGCCCTGGTTCTCCAGGAGGTTCCAAGCTATCCAGTAAACGATTAACTTTATTTCGAAGTTCTACCAGTTCTCGACGGAGATATTTCACCTGACTTGATTCAAGGGGTCTTGGTTGGCCATTAACTGAAATAAAAACATTAGTTTGCTTAAAAGGGCATATTCTTGAATAAGTATATAAACAGAATTATATGCAATAAGGAAAAATACAATACCTTTAAAAACTGAAACAAAATAAAAAACAAGATACCTATTGATAAATAATTCAGTAAAAGTAAGAATTCTTTATTCCTAATAACTTACATTTTTGTAAAAAGAAATTCATCAGTTTTCTTGATGTCAGACCTAAGGTTTATGAATTTACTGGTAAAAAGGTTTATTAGAAGAAAATTACAATAAAACAAGACATACTGAAAGCTCTATTTTAATGTAAATTAAGTTTAATTGATATCACTTTTATTAATAGAAATTCTGTAACTTCTAAATTATATTTTACAGTATTTAAAATTCTTGAAATAAAACACTTTATTCTCTACATGATGTTAAGATACATGACTGATAGACCTGTTATCCTTCATGCCTACTTTTGATTTTTAAAATACCTGATCTAAATATTGATCTATTAAAAATATATATGCAGAACTTACAAATCTATGTCAACAATGTCCTGCAAAGCAATTTCTTTCAGAGGCAGGTATATAAGTCACAAAATCAAAAATTACTTAATAATCATTGGCTATTTCATTTTTTAAATCCAAGGCCACACTACCTCATTTAACCATTCATTTCGTACAAATGACTTTCAGCTGACTGAAAAAAGCTATACTCTTCATTTATCAAAAATGAAACTGGGCCTGGGGATTTAGCTCAGTGGTTAGAGTGCCTACCTAGCAAGCACAAGGCCCTGAGTTCAATCCCCAACACCAAAAAAAAGACTATCACTACTTCAGATCTTTTTTAAAAAAGAAGGAAAAAATGGCACAAGGTTCTGAACACAAACCTCAAAGCAGCAGCTCATAGATTAAAATACTTTATTAATTGCTATATATATCCACTGCTAAATACACATATACAAAATTTAAAAGCATATAATTAGCAAAGAACAGTTACATGAAAATGAAGGTTCAGAAAGATTCTTTGTTATATGTTTCGAATATACACCACCAATACTAGCTTTTAGAAAATAATCCACCACTAATTCACATATTCCCTGTCATGCAGAAGTTCTTCAATACAATCTTCTACCTACATCAATTAATTATTAGCTTTCACTGAATAGTACTGCTTTTTTCAAATATCCAAGGAAAAAAGCAGCTCTGGATAGTCAAGAACTAGTCTGGTACTGTAAGATGTGCCTCAGTGTTGCTAGAAGCAAGCCTGATATTCCTAAGGCAGCTGTGGTGTTCCCTTGGTGAACATAAACATTTTCAAAGAACATCAACATCAGACAAGGCCATCATGTAACCATGACAGATCAAGACCACTCCATAATCATGTCAAAACACAGACAAAAAAAAAAAAAAAAAACAACACTAACCAAACTACAAAAATGACCACTCACTTGAATCCGAGTAACTGCTACTTTACTTTCTAATGTTTAGAAAGATAATCATAGACTTGCTCCCACTTCCTGATAGAATTCAATTCAGAGCAAAGCCCTATCCTTGACTCACCCCAAATCACCTAACACAAGCCCAACACCTACAAAAATTAATATGCTCTGAGACCCTCCATGATTCTTCCTGATGCTCATTCTTCCTTACTGTAATAAATCCAGCTTTGTTCAGTTACAGGTGTGTTCCTAGTAGTCTCTATCTGGAGCACACTGATGTGTATCTTACCAGAACTTTTAAGAACCCTACACTTACATTCCTAGACGGCAATATGGGATTTTAAATAATGTTTAAATGGTGTTTTAGAACAATCTTGTCATTCAATTTATCCTTTTGGATGTATATAATTATAATTGGTATTCTAGTTACCTTTTATAATCCTTTCAGATGTGGGCACATAGTAACTGTTTTGTGAGACAGACATCTTACATGAGGTTAAGGAATTTTCTTTTATTCCTAGTTTGCTATGACTGTTCAATATGATTTATGTGTGAACCCTTTTTCTTCCTAGAGAGAAGATGGTTTAGTTTTCTCCCTTAACTTGCTATATAGGAAATAGTATTGGATTTTCCTATTTAAAGCCACCTTATACTCCTTGGATGATCAATCTTGGCAATGACATTTTTCAAAACTCGCTGCTCAATCTGATGTGTTAACATTGTTTAATATTTTGTATCTAAGTTCATAAGTGGTACTGGTCTGTATTTTCCTTGGGTTTTCAAAGGAAAGGTTGTATTTTGTTAAGATTATATTAACACTATGAATTGAGTTAGTTCATAGTCTCTTTTTGGTGATTCTCCTGAATAATTTGTATAATTTGGAATCAACTGTTCCTTAAATTTTTGGTAGAGTAATTGGTTTAATCTCTTTAATATTAATTGGGGAAGTCAAGTTTTCTATTTCTGGAAACACTTTCTACAGTAAGCTTATCTAAAGAAACTGTATGTCATCTGCTTTTTAAAGTTATTCACAGTATTCATAACATAAATACTATCAACTATATTTCTAATTTTGCTCCTTTTCATTCCCAACATTGCTTATTTGTGCCTTCGTTTTTTTTTATTAATCTTGATAGAGGCTTGCCAATTGCACCATATCAAAAATTGCCAACTGTATGAACTACCTGACTTCTAGTTCATTTCTGTTAATTATTTTCTTCCTTCTAAAGTATTTGGGCTTATTTTGTCCTTTTTGTAACTCTTTTTTTTTGGGGGGGGGTTTGGTTTTTTTTTGGTACCGGGATTCGAACTCAGGGCCTCATGCTTTGTAACTCTTTTTAACTTAATACATAAATCATAAATTTCTAATCCAATTTAATAAACGTTTAAGGCTATAAATAATTTGAGTATGCTCCAAAATCTGTTACATAGAAGTCATTATTTCTAATTCCTTTTATGATTTTTTTCTTTGACTTTTGGTATTTAAAAGCATTATTTTGCCTCCAAAAATGTGGGAGTTTGGGGGTTTGTTTATCCAATGCTTTCTTCTAATGAGGCCAGAAAAAAAAATGATCTCTAGGATATATAGTCCATTTTCTTTCTTTATGATAATATTTGGGCTTACGAGATCCAAACTATATACTTTAAATTTAAGCTCAGCTTAAGGACTGTGGTTATGGGTCCTCAGGGTAAATTACCCAAAGCCCTGACAGCCCGTCATATAATCCCCTTGACCTTGCCTGTGCCAAGGCAGAGATTTATTTTCTACAATACTCTTTGGAAAGTATAGCCTACAGAGAGTCTAGGGTCCGGGGCCAATACCATATAAAGCAACAAATGACAATTTCCTACATTATGCAAATTAAATCCTTCACCAGGGCTACCAATAACATTCCTGTTTTTGGTATTCAGACCTTGGTTTTTAGTCCCATCTATTTTTTGGTCCCTCAACTTTCCTGAGCAAGGCTACTTGCACAACAAAAAATGCATTTATAACAGTTTATCTATGCCCTCGATGCTTCTAGAAAGAAGGATGTTCAGTTAATTTAAACAACTTTATATCTAGCCAATGGTAAAATTTTAGATTTGTTATTGTGAAAAGATAACTTAAAAAAAATTTTAAAACAGTTACTATTTATTAACATTTTAAAATCTGATAGTTATCTTTCCTAGACGGAGATAAAATAAATACAATTAAATCAACAAAACTGTGATCTTATTTTATAAAACACTAATGTTCAGTATAATGAAATTTTTAAAAAGTAAATGCTAAACAAAACATCCTGGAAAAAGTGGGGACCACTTTAACCCTTGAAATTTTTTTTCTTCCTTGTGATACTAAAGGTTCAACCCAGGGGCATCGTGCACAGTAGGCAAGCACTCTATGGCTGAGCCGAGTCCCCAATCACTTTATCTTGCAAATCTATTAAAATCTATAAGAAAGGAGATTTAAAAGACTAAAATTAATCCTGTTTGTTTTCAACAGAAAACATACCATGTACAGAAGGTAATTACAAACTCTAAGAGAACTTATAATTTTAGCCCTGCAATTACTTTTAATCTGATATACAAGTAGCATGCACTATTATTTAAAGTAACAAAGCAAACAACGTAAAAGCATGTCAACTTTCTATTAATCTTCTAAAAACACAAATAATCTAACTCAAAAGTTCTGATATGGCTAAATTAAAGCTACATTATCATATTAGAGATCTGAATTATATCTGATTTCAAAAAACAAAATAATCGCAACTGTTCTTACTGAATTATAAACTTATATGACTTTCTTAAAACATAAGAAAGCTTTAAGCTATTTAAAAATACTCCTTCAATGCAAAGAGTTAAGTACCTTTTGAATGTTATTTAATTCTGAACCTTTAAAAGGAAAAATCCCAAAGTCTTTAACAAAAATACAATGAATAGTAAATTTATGAGAAAGTTTACTACTCACCAAATAATGTTAGTTTCAGTATCCTACTACACTGAATTGCAAAGGAAAGGTCAGAACTATCAAAAATTGTTATAAGATCTCCATCTGAAATGTAAAAAGAGAAAAAAAAATTCAGATTTCTAACAGTAGAAAATAACAGCACATGCAAAATTAAAATTCAAAATGTACAACTGAAGAGCATAATTATAATCTCCCATTAAAAACTTAAACAAAGCAAAAATATATCTTAAATCAATTTTAAGGTTAACATATTACATACACTTTTACTAATGACTAGGAAGAGATCTACAATAGCAATACTAAAATTGCTTTAGACCAAAATCTTTCCCTTTCAAAAACTATCAAAAATGAAAGTAATAAGGATTCTTCAATGTTCAAATCTTTATTCTAAATACAAGAAACTGGCATGACTAGAAGTCATATAGAACAGTAACTCAGAGTTCCACAAAGATATTTTTTTTTTACAGACTAGTTTAATGAATGAATAGTCTCTTGTTACTGATCATTTTGATACTAAGATGAAAACTATCACCTTTGCCAGGGAATGGATGTGCACAGAGAACTGTGAATCCTCCAGATCCCAGGAATAAAGAAAACTATAGCTAGCATACCAATTGTGTATCCTAAAAGCTTTCAGAGTTAGGCAGAAAAATGTTCTCCAGAGAGCAAGAACAGAAAAGCAGCAACAGATAAGGATCTGAGCAGGGGGTATCTGCAGTGTATCTTCACACAGTTGGGTTAAGAGTTTTGTCCTAGCAAGGGTAAGAGGCTGCTCCAGGGATGGCCCACTATTCCAATTTTAAAACTCATTAGGAAGATTCTGGAGAAAAAGGGCAATAAAAACCATACATGAGCATTTTATAATTGTTCTTAACTCT